>DF242994.1:0-48545 GCA_000507305.1 Breviolum minutum Mf 1.05b.01 | reverse complement strand
AAAATTTCATTAGAAAAAAATGGAAAAACTGAGGTACTCCGCCATGGACTAATGTGATCACTGATGTACGCATACTCGGTTTGATTTTCAATCTTTGACCGACATCTGTTTCTACATGCAAAATGTTCGGTTTTTATCTGAGAAACGCTGCGACATCTTTTTTGCTTGAAATAAAAGAAAATTCTTAAGAATACCAAAATTAGAAACTTGTAAAGGTGCACAGGTTTAAAAATTCGCGTGGTCACTATTTGGGACCAGGATCAAAAAATCCAAAGCCAAACGATGGCGTTTGTGGCAATGATCGCGACAGAGGCATCTGCAAGAACCGAAACTGATGTGGAGCGATGCCGTTTGTGGCAGGAGGTCTTCAGTAAGGAGGCAACCTTGATGTCGAAGGAATATTGATGTGAAGCGCATCACTTAATTCCGATGGTGGAAGTGAAGCTGCGGTAGAAATTTATTCCAAGTAAACTATGGATGGAACCGAAGATGGGGTGGAACGATGCCGTTTTTGGCATTCATTGGTACGGCAATTGTCACATTTGCGGTTTAGTGAGCCCAGTAGAGCCGAAGCTGCGAAGAACGATGCCGTTTGCGGGACTCATTGGAACATAATGGTACGGCAATTGTCACAATTGCGCTTTAGTGTGGCCCAGTAGAACCGAAGCTGGGAAGAACGATGCCGTTTGCAGCATTCATTGGAACATAATGGTACGGCAATTGTCACAATTGGGCTTTAGTGTGGCCCAGTAGAACCGAAGCTGGGAAGAACCATGCCGTTTGCAGCATTCATTGGAACATAATGGTACGGCAATTGTCACAATTGCGCTTGAGTGTGGCCCAATAAAACCGGAGCTGGGAAGAATGATGTCGTTTGACATGTGTATAGAACGACAGCTGCTACCCTGCGGCTGCGCTAAAGCCAAGAGCTTCAGAGAAACTCATTATTCTACACTAAATATATCATAGGTATACGCCATATATGCTATGTACTGTAAATACCTTTGTTGCATACATGGATCCGCTACCAATGTCACAGCATAACTTCTTGCGCATGTCCAGTGCTTGACATTTTTGTGACCACATTCACTGTATACCGAGCCCGCATCTTCGCCGATGCATGGCCCATATACAGTGCTTTCAAAAACAAAAGGTTGGGAAAAAAACGCAGAATAACAGAGTTCAACTATAATATTGATTTTTACATACAACCAACAATGTATTATTTGATTTGTGGCCAATGATATCGTTAGGTCAAATGTTGAATGGAAATTTAGAAGGGACTTGATAGAGATGTGTTTCGTGAACTTTGCAATGTTTTGCAAACAGAAACCTCACGGAACCACCCAAAAGACATTTGTTCTGTTGGGTTTCCAAATACAATGGTGGATCACCTTTACTTTCATCCAACATGAGGTTTAAAAGACATAAGGGCTCACACGGTGAAAACCGTGATCTTTTTGGAAATCAAACCTTGCAACATGGCAGCTGCATGGCTGCAAATTTTTCTCACGAGGACTGTCGGGTTTCGTGCCACCTTTGCCCCAAATTTAGAAGCACACGCTGGAACAGCCTCAGCAACACATTATTAGCATTGCACCGTATGGCAATTTGCCTAATAGCACCCAAAAATGATTCGTCTTGAAAGCACGCAGTACAGCGTGGATTCAATCTTACTCGGGGTAAACTCAATGCAGTATGTTCAATGTAATGATGCTTGGGTCTAAACCGCCAACGTTTTACATTGGCATCCATTGACATTTGCCGTAACCCCTGCCAATGACGCAAATGATCTATTAAAAGTTCAGATGTACGCTTGGCTTCATCAGGTTTCAGGATCAGATCAGCACTGTCAGTGATGGAAATCGCTTCTTGCAAAGACCATATGCAGCAGGCCCCCCCTCGAATCTTGGTGTCCTTAGGGAAATGTTCACATCCAAAATCTAAACGACATATAGGAGGGAGTGCTGTTACAGAAACTCTTCTTCACAGATTTGATTTACCAAGGGATCTGAACAATCTTTATTTCCTTTTTCTTTCGTGAAAGGGCCCTGTACATTGCCGAAATCTCTCATACATAAAGGATCCTACCCATAAAACAAGTAGTAGGAGGGGTCAAGTAAAACAAGATATCATGGTAAGATATGGCAAGGGTGTCCCAAATATAATCACATTCTCTTTCAAAAATTGACCCGAATAACTGCAAATACTGTCGAACTTGAGGGAAGGAAACCATACCGGTGTGTGTAAACCAATCCATCCCGAGATAAAACGGCAAAAGAAACATATGAATCTACATACATATATTTGAAAACCAAAGCACCCCTGTCAAGTCTGCAAATTCATTGGCTCGGTGAGAAAACCACCAAATCAGCATCTTTACATGAGAAGCTTTCCAACAGGAACCAAACTCTGCATGACCTGCACCCTTTGAAGCTAAACCAGTGTTCGACTCCGTCAGGAAGATTCTCTTCACGCTCAACCTGATCGGACTTTAAGATGATGGATGCAGCCAAGGAGGAAGCAGGTGGGGAAACGTATGGGAAACTCAAAGACTTGTACGAACAAATGAGGCTCCTACTTGTTGGCTTTGAAGTCCGCGTGCATTCGCAATGAAAACCTTCTTAGTCGACGATCTAAAGGAATGGTGTTGTCCCCCAGCAATCCCATATCCAACCAATCTTGAAGAAGGCTTGCCAAAAGATCCTTTGCAGTCCCTAGATACACTGAATGCATCCAGTCATGCAAACATGTCCCCAGAGTCCAACCATCAACTTGCGCCCAAGCTGACAATTTCGATGTTGTCGCACGATACGTTTTGTCATCAATGAAAGTCAAATGTCGTGGTCGGTCACTCCTAAAGTCAAAGTACCACATAGATGGGTTTGATCTCTTTGTGGAGTTTTCAGCCATACATGACTCACATATCAGCCTGCAATTGTAATAGCGGCTAAAGCTGTTTGCTTCAACTCTAGCTTTTGCATCATAACGAGAACTATGGTAAGCCGCCCTGCACACAGGGTATTGTTCAAACAAACAGTTTATCAGTTCGAATTTAAGTTGATAAATCGGAAATTAACAATTTTCAAAACATTGGGCCTCCACCCATGAGCAATTTGTTGGCCCCTCAATTGGTAGCGGTGCGATTTCTTGCTAAATTCTTCCCCATGGAAACCTTTTGCTGGAAATACCCCACAGCTTGCAGCTTTCATAGACCAAGCAATGAGAGCAGCAACATCATGATGGACTGATTTTTTGACCTAAGATCTTGCATTGTTGAAATATGTCAGGATGTCTCACTAGAAAAGAAGGTAGCACCGTGAAACACCAACCCATGGGAATTTTGGGCCAAGGATCGTCGTCAGATTTCATAGCCTCATTCGGGATCACGATGAGAGGTATCTTGATGTCCATAACCTCAAAAAGTCAATGGCAAATCCAGCTTTCAAGTACCTTACGATTTGTGGGAATTGAATTTGAATTTCGAAAAAAACCATTGGATGTTTTGTTGCTAAACTGGCTTCAAAGTAACGTCACCAGATGCAAGAATGCTCGAAGCTGACCATACCATGAACTCATTGTTTCGGAAGAATTCTGCTCCATCGATGTGAAAACTGAATGGTATAAAGCCTGGGTATCCAAAAGCAAAACATCAAACCACCGTTTATTGGGAGGAAATCTTTATATGGAATACCTTCAGCGAAAAAGAATTTACTGGGCCCCCTACGCCACCAATCATTCTCAGGGACACCCTTAAATGCAGGATGCTGCTTCCATTCATCAAGCCGTAAGCAGTGTGACCAAAGTTGAGCTACTGATTCTTTGCTTCGACGCCCAAAGAAGGTTTTCTCGAACTGACAGGGTTGGTTATTTGCAGTAGATGATGTAGCACCCTCTTCATCCCTTAACATTACGAATGTACAACAAAAATTTAAAAAACCATGGGGTAACCACACCTGCTTTGACCCTGCACAAGCCACCGCGTGCAACACCTCGTGAGGCAACAAGCATGGGACCGGCACGGGCTCCACTTTGTCGGAATTCACAACCTGGGGCGGATGCAGTGGAGAGAATGAATGTTTATAAATACAAGAAATCTTGGTGATATTTTTCAACCATAAACAAAACATTCAATTCGATGATTCGACAATGGTTTAGACACTCTGACCTGGATATTCAATGTTGTGTAGTAGACTTCCAACGTGATACCATGTAAGTCCTTTAGCCATGCATGTAGATCACGTTCCTCATTAGATGCATGGGCACCCCAAGCACCCAAAGATGCAAATGCTTCTATAGCAGCTGGGACGGGACCATCTTCTACTTGAGATTGTGCGATGCTGACCACAGTTCGAATGTTTGATTTTCCGGATCCAATCATGCCTAAGCAGAAAGTGTTGGTTTCATTTCTCAAATCGTTTCTGGTGAGAAAAGAATTGAACTAAACATTTGACATTGGTATCCAAGGTTTGCACGAATGAACTGGTTTGCTTGATGGGACTTTGGGTAGCTCTCGATCTTCTTTCTCCTGGGGTGTTCATTTATAAATGGAAAAACCTTTGCATATAACATTCAAAAAGGCCACGCCACACCTCCCAACCAGTCTTCGGTTACTCGCCTTTGCACTGAGGCCAGCACCTGGCATGTGGAAGCACGCATTTGCAATGTTGAATGGAGGCACCAAGCTAATTCAGGAAACAAAACGTAAAGGGAAGGGAGAGTCACAGCGGTATGTTTCTTGCGGCGCCAAACTGAAACGAAGCTCATACTCTTCCAGCAGTCTTCCAGCGTGAAAGAAACAGTAGTAAAGTTGTAGGAAATACGATCGTCCATACTGGCTTCTTTTTTCTGAAGCTGAAAATCCCCAAAGCTGGCATTGCAAGGATCATAAATTAAACAAGAACGATTGGAGTGAAGTAGATCAGTGGGTGAGCGAATGGTTTCAAAAAATATTTCAAACATACTTCAAACAGTTTCTACCGGACAGCCCTGCAAACCAACATTCTCAAAACCAGAGTGATCTACCATCACTCAAATTTCTCACTTCCCTTTCACTCCTCACTCCTCATCAGCCTTCTTGGCTTTGGCCTTTGCTTTACTTTTCCTCTTGCGGCCAGTCAAGCCGGCAAGCAAAGCATTTCCAGCAGCCTGTGGAAATCACGGGATCGGATCGTAAGGGGTAAAAATGGAAGTCTTTTTTGGCCAGATATCTAGAAACAGAATTAATGTTTAAATTCAATCACCGTTTTCTTAACAAGTTCTTTGGGCAAACCCCACCTTAGCTTTCTCAAACCAAGCAGTCTTTGAGTTCACCTTGTTCACTAGTTTGGCAAATTTGGGTGATTCATCCGGCTCATTGTCAGCAACCAACTTTTGGCAACTCTCATAAAGCCCCTCCATGCTTTTGCTGTGAGCCAACATTTGGTTTGTTAGCTCCCCGCTATATGCCACGTGCTTGAGCGCCAACGACATTTTCCGAGCTTCTGCACCCTGAGAAAGGATTGGCTCCATCAGGTCCACCACTTTCCTGGGCATCTAGGGAATGGAAGAACCAACAAGTGTAAAACTTTTAGCTTGGAAGCTCAAAGATCATTAAAAGATAGGTGTTCACCAAAGGCTATTTTTGATTATAGGGAATCTTAACAATCCCAAATTGGGAACTATCATTTAATGGTCTTTGACTTCCATAAATACTTGCATGGGAAAACATGAAAAAACATTTTTGCGAATGATGCCCAAATCATATCCAGATAAATGATACGAAACCATGAGTAACCGTACAACGATACACCCGTACATTTTCCTACCTAGAAACCCGTGTTAACACCTCACTGGACCATCTAAATCAGATGAGTATCTCCTTCCAAGTCTTTGGAACCACCTCTTCTGGTTCGTCCCCCTCAGCCTTCTTCGGGTTTTTGGGGGTTTTGCCCTTCACGGTAGTTGTCTTCATGATGGAATCCCAAGCATTCTTGTCAGCCTCCTCAGTGCTACCGCCACAGGCTGGAAGCGCACCAGCATGAAGAGGTCCAGTCTCACCAGTGATGGCAGCCACCAACTCAGAATTAGGGTTTTTTTCATGTCCCGACATCGCAATGGTTTCTCCAGTTACGGCATCAGAGGTAATCTTTCTTCCGAGACCAGCATACCAGTAAATCTCCTCACCGGCAGTTGGTGATCCCCAGTATTTAAGGGGATGAATTCAGACAGGGGATAAAAATAGATCAGAAAGAAATATGATGATACAGTTGATTGAAAAATCTTGCACCAATCAGGGGGTACAAATATTGAGATAAAGCAGGATTTTTTCCATCAACAATATAAAGATGATGTATGATAAAGATATTATTTGAACCTTTGAATGGTTGAGTTGTGGGGAAGACGTTTTTTGAAACAGGTCCATCCATCAACCAAACCCCACTCCTCCTCATCTTGTGGGAAGTCAGGATCAAATTCAAACAGGCCTTTGGCCTTCAATAAGGCCTTAAGCTTGTCAACCTTTTCCTGGCTTCCATACTTCTCCAAAAGCTCCCTTTCTTTTACACCCTGGCGGCCTGACCGAGTTCGATTGATCTTCTCCGCCCGCCTCTCGATGTAAACGGCCACCCTCAAGTGGTTGCGTGGAGCCAGGAGGAATCAGGAGGGGTAATTTCATGAAACTAGTTTCAAGTGGGTATGGACCGGCATAATTTTAGAAGATACAAGTTCATTGCTACTTGCAAACCTTTTGCTGACATGATGTACCTCTCTAAATCAAAAGGATATACAGAAAGCCGAGGAACTGTTTTAGACTTTTGTTGTTTTGCAGCCACAAGTTGAAAAGGTCATTCTTGTCCTTCTGGATGTAAGATGAAAGATTCACTGGGCACTTCTTCTTGTTCAGAATTTCGCGAGAGAAAGTGTCATACTCATTCTTGTGCGTAACACCTTGGACACGGCAGGCAATGTATCTAAGTTTCGAACGGGTTTGAAAAAGTAAACCCCGTGTATACTACATTATACTACATTTTTGGACATGAAATTTTCAAAAAGGGATAGAAGGAAACCAAACCCAAATGACATAACTGTTTGAAGTATAGAGCTATCGAGGGGGCTGCAGATGTAAACAAGTGAGAAAGTGTTTGGAACTGGGCACTCCTGGATAGCGATTTCCAAAATGGACAAGGGACTGAAAACGCAAACATACATTCCTGAAAAAAGATTTCCATAAAGGAAAAACCAGGATAGGAAGATGCAAACAACTTATTCTGAGATAGAAATGCTCTTAGACCTGAAATTCATCGAATTTTTTGATGTCATAAAAAGGGGTAAGATGAAGTGTTTTGAATTGGGGGATTCCCGAAGAATGATTTCCAAGAAGAATCCACCAATCCCCATAAAAAGTCCAAAGTACTGTTGGCAACCACTGGAGCCTCAGTAGCCCCCACTGCACTAGACGCAGCTGCAACCAACTGCTGGCTCTTAGGATGGACGGCTGGAGGTGGCACTGGCTCGCCTTCAGAAGAGGACTCGGAATCAGACTGGGATGGGTCGGAGCTACTCTCATCTTCTTCCTCCTGATCTTCTTTATTGTCTTTCTTGTCTACCTCAACTGGTTCCTTAAGATCGACCTCTCCTGGATCGTCACTTTCAGAACTCAGAACCTTCGGCATCACTGTCTTCATTTTCTTCCTCCTGTTCCTCCTCTTGTTCGTCATCAGTGGACTGTTCTTCGATTTGTCTGCAAAGCTCATCGAACTCAGCATCTGCATCCATCTCAGGCTCAGATTCTGAGGGTTGAGCCTTCTCTTCTTCTTCTTCTCGTTCTTCTTTCTTCTTGCCTTCCTTTCCTTTCTTCTCTTTGCCAGCTGTTGAACTAGCAGGTTTTGTCTGCTTGGCCTCTGTTCGAGAAACCTTTTCATTCCTTTCCTTCGTCTTGTCACGTGTTTTGGTGTCTTCCTGCATCTCAATCTTTTGTTTCTTTTCCTTCTTCTCCTTGTCCTTCCTTTCATTCTTTTGAATTTCTTCTGGCCGTTTGGTCTCAAGTTCTGGTGTCTTCGATTTCAAGGCAGATTTCCTGCCCTCAGGTGCCCCTGCAGGTGACAGCCCCCTTTTCTCATGCTTTGATCGGCTTCCATCTGGAGGGCTTTGGGTCTTTGTCACCCTGTGGGGAGGAGTGGAGTACACAAACTGAGACGTCCCCCCTTTCTCAGTTGAGGTGGTAGACACAGTTGATGGGCTGCTTTTTCGACTGACTCGACGGGCAGGTGGCACTGGTACGGGAAGTTCCACCTTCCCTGCACGCTTTCCCTTCTCAGCATGCTTGGAAGTAGCCTTTTGGACCCCTTTCTTCCCATCATCTGCGTGCTTTCCCTTCTCTGTGCGTTTCCCCATCTTACTTCAGAAAGCAAGGCACTAAGGGGACAACCACTAAGAAGCTAAAACGGCTATATGTGGATGATGGTGTATCTTCTAGACATGGAGCTATGACATGAGTTTCTCAGAGAAGTTCAAGTGTTTTTTATATGGTCATTATCCTGGAATACTATTCGCAACTTTTCGCTACTTATCGCAACTTTTTCTCGGTCTTTTCGCAACTTTTTATGGGGGTGGGTTTTGTTTTTTTTGTTTTTTTAAACCCATACAGTCCTGCAGCAAAACATGCAGGGAGCACTGGTTTTCCTGATGTTCTTGAGCACCCATCGCGGCATAACCTGCGCAGTTGGGATTTGAATTGGAAAAAGTCGTGAAAAGTATGATTAAAGGTTTTGATTCTTTTGGCAACTTTCAATTTCAAAGCTCAAGAAATATGCTAAAAGTTCTGCAACATCTTTTGGGCTATATACGTTGACCAAGTGTTCAAACACCACAGGATGGCAAACAAGCTCTCTATATAGAGCCAGTTTTCATTGAAACCTGTGGTCACCATATGAATTTGGTGGATGTTTTTGTGCATGGACCCAGAGTTCAGACTTCGCAAAAAGACATATAGGTTGGTTTTTTTGATACGAAATTGCCTTCATTTCAAACCCAGGGTCACAATTCAAATCCACGCTAGCAACCTACAAACAGAATCTGCTCATTTTTCGGCAGAGACTTCGATTAAATAATCAACCACGGATTCCAAACCAGCTTGCTTGATCCAGCTTTTGTTTGTAAAGCTTGGCCCCATTCTTGAGGGGGTGGGTGTTTGGGCTGCCCGTGCGAGGAAATCCTTTGCATCTCTGATGCATCTTGCTCGGTGCTTAGAGCGTAGGCGGGCCAGTGCACGCCCAAACCTTGATGGCAAGTGGTACTGAGAAAACACTATGGGTATTCTCAGCTTTTCAATTTATAGTTGCAAAACTAGCAGGCGAAAACTGTTCATATATACGGTTGAAAAATGGATCCACCAATCCAAGTTCCTTGATAGGATAAATACTGCACTTCTTTCAATACATGCCTAGTCCCTCAAAGGCTTTGAACATGTTTCTCAGCAGTCCCAAGAAACAAATTTCATAAAAAGAATCATCAGTTAAAGCTTCATAAGAAAATATACTTTACACAACTGTTTGAGTTCTGCTGTAAAGAAACTGTATAGGATAAGCTTGCGATTGCTTAAGGTGCCGCCCACCCTTCACTCGCTGACGCCCGCTGGAATCCCGGTATACGATTGCCATTTCCTTGGGCCTTCTTGGTGGTAAGCGAAGCGGTTTGAAGTCCACTATCTCCCCAATTTCACTTCGGCCTTAGGAGTAAGGTGGTGCAAAACATCCTTTTCTGGAAAGGTGCCCCCAAACCCAAGATCGATTGTATTGAATGGTTTATCGTGTTTATTCTTATTGAATATATGTGTATATATATATATACATGTTTCAATGTATACTTATTTGGTTTTTGACATGTATATGTACAAATAAATGTACACGGCATGTACAAACACTTCTTTGTTTAAAGGAATTCTTTTGGCATCGGGATTAATGGTTTTTGGGGATTGCTTTGAAAAAGCAAGACATCTTTGGAAAGAAAAGGGTTTTCGGATTTTGTCCCATATAATCTACTGTAGCTTCCCTTCCGGGTTGGCCAGGCAACTTCCCAATTATGGATTTGAATGATGAATTTCAAAGTAAATGTTTCTAAATGAAGGAACAAAACCTTGACCACATTCCGAACCATCAAGCCCATTTTTGGTGCTAAATATTTGGATGAAGGTACTGGAGTATAACCACGTTCCTTTGTCTGTATCAGCTGCATAGTCTCCCATTCTAATATGCTGCCGCCATGTGCGGATACGTGCAAATACTTGTTCCATCAACGGGTGATGCTCTAGTAGGCTGCCCCTTGGCTGCTCCAGAATCCACCATATTGATTTACTTGAAGCTAAAAGAAGTAGGATTGCTACTCTGGCCACCATCAAGTTAGCAGAAATAACAGATGGAGCTGACTGCCACCCGAGCGGTTGCTGCAAGGTCCTGCCAGTGCTTCCTCTGCTCCTGAGCGTTGCCAGCAATGCCGGAAAACCCAAAGCCGGACAAATTGGGATTCATCAACCATCATCACCACCATCATCATCATCACCACCAGCATCATCATCATCATCATCATCATCATCATCATCATCATGATTTTTTCTTGGTGCTACCGTGCCCGTTTTGGAGCCCATTGTCCCTCTACAATACCCATCATCATCATCGTCATCATCATCATCATCGTCACCATCATCATCCTCACTTTTTTCTTCAACACCACCACCAAAAAGGTAGAAAGATAAAACATAAAATTGTTCCTAGAGGCATGAAAACCCACGTACTGCAAACTGGGGCCAGGGTCAGAAATGACCCTGGAGGCATCCTCAATATTTGGTAAGCGGAGTGGACGAATCCTTCAGGTTGGTTGATATCGTGAAATTGAGCATCATATCGGATGTCTAAAGCCGCAGCCACCCGGCCTTCCTGCATGTTGTTAGGGGTTGGCTCCAAATCAGACCTTTTTGGGGAAATGGTTTCAACACTGAATGAACATACATCTTGACCAAGCAAACCCAAAACATCCGAAAACGTTACTGATAATTCAACCCACCTTTTTGGGGTGACCTGTTCAAAATCCACTTTGTGTTTGACCTATTGGGCCCCTTCAAATGCTGCGGGGAACCCCCGATCCTAAATTGATCTAAATTGTTTCCTTATAGAAACAGATTTTCAGGAACACCAAGAACTGGGAAACAGAACGGAAGTTGTTTTTTCACGGTTATTGGTTTCAGCAAGCTGTCTGATTCTTAACAGGGGCACCTCCCTGAAAACTAACATGACACTGGAAAATCTACCATACATACAAATATGTATATATATATATATATCTATATATATATATATGTTGATATAAACATGTATTTCTTATTTCCTATTATTCCTATTAGAGATGGAGATTTTCCAATGTCATTTTAGTTTTCAATTACGGGGCCCGTGGTATTGATGAATTGACTTTTAACCCTCATACGTCGCCTCTCTCTCGGCACGGGAAACTGCCATCTCTCCAGCAAACAGCTCACAATGGTCAATTTTGCTCCAGTCTAAGCCAGGTAGGCTGAAGATAAGAGCAGCAATCACCGCTGCAATCTAATCAGGGGAAGTGGTTGAAATGGAGACAGTGGTTGAAAACAACCAAAATATCAAAATCAAAGTGATGGATTTGAGGTCCTAATTAATGGAAGGTTCCGGTTTCCCCTGTTGAATTGTCAGTGTATAGGTATCCCCAAGGACGATACAGAAAAAACCTTTTTCAATTGACCACCCATTTTTTTCACCTTTGCAAACAAATGGTTCCCCAACCTTGGGAGCTCTGAGATGCCGAAGACCGGACATGACTCGCCGACGATTCGATGCAACTGCCCCCTTTGCAGGGGAAGTCACACCAGATGGAGTCCTTATCTCCTTGACAGTCTGGCGCTGAGGTCTGCCCTTGCCCATGGCTTTTCGACAGTTAGTTTTTCCGATCTTTTGATGCTAAAATCAATGGCTATAGTCATTGCATGGTGAAGTATACCATAATCAGTCTTGCATCGGACATGTTTGAGTCTAACCTGATTCCATTTGGCTGCCACATTGCCAGCCCTGCAGCATTTTGCCACCCGGCCTGCAACAGGTGAAGAAATGCCACCGCCCAAAAGCCTGAAGGCAAGGAGCTTGGGACAGTCCAACTGGAGAGATGAGGTGAATTAAGAGATGGAGAGATGGAGATTGAGATTGAAGAAATCAAATTTACACAGCTGAAAACATTCCGTGCGCAGCAAAGGTTTGCTTTGAACTTTTATTTGAAGAAGCCTCCTAAATCTCCTATATAGAAAGAATTGCAAAATGCGTTTGCTGTAAATATATGATATTATGTTCTGTTTTAAGTAGACATATTTTGAGATCAAAAGGCATGTATGTAAAGAAATTTCATATATCTGGAATTTGTCAAGGGACTATTCCCTGAAAGAATGCCCTCCCATCACTTCAGCAGCCTGCAAACTGCTGCAGGAAGGGCTGCGAGCAAATAAGAGAAAGCCTGGCCAAAGGAGCAGCGGTGGGTGTTTGTGGGTAAAACCAGTTTGAATCCAATTGAACTTTGACATCTTTTGACTTAAAGGGGTTGGAATTCTTTTGGAAACATCTTGATCCAAAGTTTTTCACACCTTTAGGCCCTTAACCTGCCCAACTAAACAGAGCAGAGCCTTCTAAGCGGCGTGGCTGTCACCCCCACAGCGCGCACCCCATGGTCTCTTTTAGAAGTGAGGCATGTTTGTACTTTTTGATGACAGTGGAGGTTGATTGCAATGGAATCTATTCTAGAATTTGGATCTTCGAATTTCAAATTGAATCTGTTCTGGAATTTGGATTTTCGAATTTGAAGACTGAATGAAGATCTGCAGTGGAATTCATTCTGGAATGTGGATCTTAGTTTTCAAAGCTGTTTGCTTTATTTTGAAACCTGTTTGATTGAGCGTTCATGTTTTTTCTGAATGACGTTGATATCTCAAAATGAGGAGACCTGGAGGTGACAGCAGCGTAACACCATTATAAGCTGAACCCGAACTGTGCAAAAAACACTTTGCTTTTGCCGTAGGTTTTGGAACGAGTTTCCTCCTTGGGTCACATCAATCTGGATCAATCGAAACCATCGCCAACGCTGGTATTGAAAAAACTCTATTGAATTCTATTGAAACAACTCTCGCTGATGAAACTCTCGAATTTGGAAACATTAGAAACTATATAAGTTCGACAAAAAGCCGTAGAAGATCCCAGCGTTTCAAATTCCCACCCGAGCTGCGCCACACACACGCCAAAGACATGGGCCCTGAGCATGTCAGAAAGAACAGTTTTTCATGGTAACAGGATCGAACTTATAACTGTTAAAGTCTAGTAAGAAAAACTAAAGTTGAGAATGCTTCAGGGTTTCCATGTTAATCCCTCGATCAAAAACGCCGCCATTACTGTAACAATGGCAACATGCCCCTAAACCTGCAAGCCAGTGCCAAGCTGCGCCCTAAAAAACAAAACATGTAAACACTTTTCTTGGGGACCAACAAGATAGAAACATAGGTTGAAGTAACAAACTGTGTTCCTTTTACTTTTGGGTCTACCATTTAACTTGTACTTCGCACCGTCTAACTTGCATGGTCCAATCATGGCCTATTGAAACCAGATCGCTGTTTCACGAGCTCCCAAGCTGCTTGGGCCCCCCCAAACTTGCTCCAAGTTAATTGGCCCTTTGGGCCGGGGAATCCAGGAGCAACCGACTTAACGAAATACGCCCTTTTTG
Organism: Breviolum minutum Mf 1.05b.01; assembly: GCA_000507305.1. Lineage (NCBI taxonomy): Eukaryota > Dinophyceae > Suessiales > Symbiodiniaceae > Breviolum > Breviolum minutum. Next base: position 34,787 of record DF242994.1, on the reverse strand, counting down.
CTAAAAGGACTTCAACCCTGGCATTGGAAAACTCAATCGTGTAGGACAACTTCCCCTGGTTAGCCCTTCTACGGTCTGGGTAAGCATCTAATGGCAAGTTCATTTGGGCAAGATCGTATCCCAAGAACATACCTTCAGGTTCAGATCTAGGGGATGCAGGAGTAGGAGAAACCGGTGCTACAACCCCAACTTTCCTGCCATCTCTCTTGAAGCTGGCCTTACCTTTGGCCTTGGACGCCTGCTTCTTCACCTTTTTCTTCTTCTTGCGCTCGGGATCCGCCTCCTGACAGTGACAAAGGCCAAAGGTTTGGGAAGCTGATGTGAACAGCTGCAGGTTTTTTAAAAAGAAACAAACAGGTCGGAAATGTAAGGCTTGGGTGGGTGGCGTGTATCAGCACCAAAAACACTTACAGGAAATCAAATAACTAGTTCTCAACATGAACCACCTTACAAACAATAAGTGCAAGAAGAAAAGGTCCTTCTCCGGCGTGGCAACAATAGCGGCACCCCAAAACTCTGGTTTCGTGGTACTCGGGGTTTTCATGCTAAAAACATCATCGTCATCCTGTTTGGCTTTGGGTTTGGTAGGTCTGTCTGAAATCATCTCGCTCAAAACCGAAGGATCAACGGGCTCCACATCTGAGTCGGAATCAATGGGCTCCCCATCTGACTTGGGATCAATGGGCTCACCATCCAACTTGCAATCATGGTTGGATCCACCATCACTGCCTCCAGCAATGTATAAAAGAAGAAGTGACTGTATATGTAAATATTTTTATATATGTCTTTTTGGGATACCCAGACCGTAGAAGGATTAACCAGGGGAAGTTGTCCTACACGATTGAGTTTTCCAAAGCGAAAGATGTCTTTTTAAGGCCTGTGAAACTTCCAACATCGTCAAAACCGAAGATCAAACCAAAGAAAACCAAACACTGAAAAACAAATCATTGTCAAGTCGGGGTACTTTCATCAGTCGGGTAGTCGTCCACTTGCATGTTGGGCATGTCCACCCCAACCAAACTCTCACTCTTGGGGTAAGGTTTTGGGACTGGGCTGAGACGCAAGGTGTCTTGGGAAAAATCTTCACTAGTCTCATTCTCTTCCTCTACTGGGTGATTGGGAGACATGGGAGATTTATCAGGAAAAAGGTTCCGAGCCACAACATCACCCTCCTCCTCAAGAACAGCATCGTCGTCAGGGTCAGAACTCTCCCCACCCTCGCCCCCTTCCGATTCCGGAGCTTCGTCGTGGCCGGAAGAGGCATGCGATTGAACCTTGAACTGGGTCCAGTATGCTTTGTTCTTCCCCTTCTCCTCCTCGCTGACCATCGGAAGTGCGTCCTGCATGTAGCATAAGAAAACTTGGTAGTGTATTTGCCGTCCCCGGTTGAAACAAGGTAAACATTCGCCATCTAAAAAGGCATATATCAGCTTTAGTATGCGGTAGTTCTAACATGGGCTTCTGTACCAATCCAGTTCAGAAAATCTTCGACTTCAGAGTCACATCTTACATGTCTTGTAAGTTTTCAAACTTCAAAACAAGCACTGACCAGTTTTGGGTGGAAATCACCACCTTGGATTTCGAAGATGATGGTGACATCTCCAGAAGCTGCTTCAATGATGCAACACTCTCGTCATAGCTCTCGGTACCTAAGAGCGCTCGCAGGTATAGACTTTACATTGGACAGGGCGCACTCCAATTTCTAGAAAAAGAACTATCCAAAGAATCCATCGACGAAAACGTTTCTAGAAAAATACTTCAGGACATGTTCAGAATCTAGGCACTGTTTCGAAAGAGGTGTCGCAGATATCCAAGTAACTTCTTCATTCTCTTACCTTCTGCCAACGCCAAGTCTTCACGGGTCAGGCCTTCTCCAGGATGTAAAAGGTGGTTTTGCATGAAACTGTCCAACCGCAAGATGCAGTCACCCATGAAGAAGGCCGATGGAACCTCAGATATAGGCAGTATAGGTGTTATCTCTATCCAATTTCCTAATGTTTTGAAAACCTAAAATGCACCAACGCAACCAGAAACTCCAAAACTTTCTCAGCTTTCCAGAAAGGGGCTTTTTGTGGGTAAATTTCGCAGAGCACCCGTAGCCAAACGTAGTTTTTGGATACGTCCTCAAGGGGTACCAAAAATGATGCGCAAAAGAATCAAGCCAATGATCTTTATTTTGTAGAATTTCATAATCTACACCGGCAAGGAATTAAATTCAACACCAGAAAACTTTACAACACAAGTATTTGGATTTGTTACCCCGTACTCTTCCTTGTAAGTTGGCATAGCTGTCTCTGATTGCAGCGGAACTAATTGCGCATTGGTAGGAACACGGCCAGCGCTAATAATCTCACACGCTGCAGGTGGCAGTTCATTATGCCATGCTTCAGCGACGTAATCCTTAAGGGGATTTGAAAACAAAACGAAGTAAAACCTGTTTTATTTGATGGGCCTGTTTGAAAATAAACAGTGGTATTCAGCAAATCAAATCAACATGCTACAAAACAACATGCGTAGGATATATCACCCTTGTAATTCTTATTGGGGAAGGTGCAAGAAAACTTACACATCTTCGGTCATCTACACTTTGTAAAACTTGCCACCATCAACAAAAGGGTTTTGAGCAGCTAGGGGTCCAAGTCTTCGGAAGTCCACGCAACTCGCCCAGCACCTTACATGAGTTTGGGGAAAACACCAGTAAAATCAGTTTCAATTCACAGCCTGTACTCCAGAAAGTAGCTGAAGGGATAGATTTACAAAAAAATCCTTACCAATAACTCAATCCCAAGCACGTAGAGATTTGAACTTGGTGCCATCCTCAACCCGCATGGCTTTCACTTGCGGTGACCTCACCATACCTATTCGAATCCCCAGGGTTCCTACAAAGCTGAAAAAATCCAGCTGCGGGCGGCGCAGGAGTTGATGAACGGTGATTCCTCTTCTGGAAAGCGTGGCAGCCATAGTATATATATACAGTATCTGTTTTGGGTTTAGATACAGTTTGATTATATACACATTCAATTTTTTGTGACAACTGTACCAAAGACACTTCCATGAACATGAACCGTTTTGGGTTCCTCTGTCGTCAAAAAGCTAAAACAAAATACATGTCTAAACCTAAACCGTTTGCATCCCCTATGGTTCACTTGCGTGTATTCAGGCGTAGTAAAAAAAAGGAGCGGTGACCAGTGCAAGCAAGAAAGTATGTTTGCAAAACCAAATCCCATACGTTTGAGAAGCCAAGGTGTGAACAGTTTAAGGGGGTGGATATATTGTGCGTCTTTACAAAGTGATATATAGAGAAAAGTTGGAACTTGCAACAAATTTCCATATAATTCTTATAGAGAGTACAATCTTTTTTTGACTGCAAGAACTCTCATATACACAAACAGACTATATAGTCTGTTTGTGTATAATATAGCTGATCACATGTGGCGCATGAAGTTGTCTATAGCTGCAATGTGTTGGCCATGGTGAGCGTCAGTGTCCCGAATACATGAAGAGAAAACACGCGATAGCTCAGGGAGGGAAGGAGGGAATACTATGGGGAAACAGTGTTCCGCAAATGTGCACAATGAGACTCGCTCGCTGCAAAAAATCTTGATGCCCAAGCCGTGATGCATGAACATGTGTGTGGAGCATGCAAATTTTTCATGCATGCATGAAATTTGCACGCATGCAACACATATCGCATACTAACCACAACTGCAGTTGCGCTTAGGAGCACAGTTGTCCTAAGGACAACTGTGGAGCCTCACGGTTTGCAGATGCAGCTAAGGCTGACGATGCCGGTGCGGCACTGCCAGCACCCTCAGGCGCTGGCACTGGATCACCAAACCACGTCTGTGGCCTCTTCGATCGATCCCTGTCTTCAAAGAAGGTGTAGTTGCGACGTTGTCGCTTGGGTTCTGGGGCAACAATAGTAGCAGAACGCTTTGGTGTGGGCTCCACCGGTTGTGCCTCGATGATCTCACCTTCCGCAAAGGCCTCTCGAAGAATGGCGTTGTCTCCAGTCGTCAAGTCGTGAACTGCCGTCCCACGATGGATGAGAATGTTGTCGCCGNTCGCTTGGGTTCTGGGGCAACAATAGTAGCAGAACGCTTTGGTGTGGGCTCCACCGGTTGTGCCTCGATGATCTCACCTTCCGCAAAGGCCTCTCAAAGAATGGCGTTGTCTCCAGTCGTCAAGTCGTGAACTGCCGTCCCACGATGGATGAGAATGTTGTCGCCACGGCGCTCCACTCTATGTTGTCCACCTGTTGGGCTAACCCACGCCTCGTCTGCAAGCTCGTGAGGATCCTCTTCAGCTCCAGCCGGTGCGGCTTGGCCAGCACCCTCAGGCCTGACCTCAACCAACCTTTGCGTTGGTGCCACTCCTTCTTCTGGTCTGATCAACTTCCAGACACCACGTCTATCAATCCGATAGGTATAGGAGGTGTCTCCTGGTCAGGAACTGCTGCTGGGATCCCGGCGACCTGTTCCACCACTGGCCGTTGACGTCGCTCTCGTCGTCTTGCTACCTCAGTTGACCTCGACCGTTCCGTCGGAGGAGATGGTGGCTTCCTAGCAACGTCTCTGCCCTCTTCTGCTCGTCCCCTGCGATCAGATGTCCGTCTGCGCCTTCTGTGTCCACCTTCAACTTGTCCAACAACAGGTCCTACTGACGATGCTCTTGGGGCTTCTGATGGTGCGGCACGGCCAGCAACCCTATCAGTTGCTGGTGCAGACGAAGTCCTACTCCTACGGCGACGAACAGGCGGCGATGCCGGCCTCCTTGACTGCGATGTTGCGCCCGAGACAAACCCAGGCGGTGGGCCTTCTGGCTGGCGTGGGGTGAGCACCACTGTTGAAGCAGTGCCTGACTCCAAAACTTCCGATCCAGTTTCCACCACCCTGTCTGTAGCAACTTCAGCTGATGCGGCAGAGCCTGCACCCTCGGGCTGTTCGGACCCAGCTGGCACCTCCTCGTCAAACTCCTCCGCTGCTGCGTAGGGGCCACAAGAGTAGTGCCAATTGTAAAAGTCCAGCAACTCTGCGCAGTACTCCCGAGTCGCGTCTTCGTACTTGATTCGGGATGTCTGGCGAACTCCCCAGTACTGCCTGTACAGGTCTTGGGCTTCGTAGTAAACTTTGCGATCTTCCTTGCGGTTGACGCTCTTACCAGCCCTTCCCCTCCCCTCACGTCCTCGAGGTGGCCTTGCCGCGGCAGAGCCAGCAGCCTCAGCCCCCTCAACTTGCGAAGCGGCAGTTGGGTTTGCAGCGGCAGAGCCGGCTGCCTCGCCAGGATCTTGTTGTTCTTCTTCAGGAACAACCGGAAGAAAGGATCCAGCAGGCTCGACGCGAGCCGGGGTCCCTTTCTTCACCATGAAACGCCCGATGGAAACAAAGGGCTTTTCAACAAACAATTAGTGTTTCAACAACTATACGGCTGATAACCACTCAAGTTTGAGGGTATCCGACTAATAAAAGAAAGATACACCACAAACCAAAACAAACAGAAACGCTTCTTTTTCTTGAGCCAAAGCGCAACACGTACCGAAAGTTAAGACTCGACCCTGAAGGGAGGAAGGAACTAACTACGCCTACGTGTGCAAAACAATACTACAACTATATACAACGCTTCTGTATATAGAGGGTGTGAAAAGTGGCTACTGCTATATGTAAGCTAATGTACAATATTACTATACATATGACTGGCTACGGGGTACGTATATTGTTGACTCTAAACAACAAAAATACACTGTTGATGGTTCAGAAATGCTGCAAAAAACCTGGGATGTATTGAAACCTGGTAAATAGTGAAAAAAAACTGCCAACCTCAACTGGTGCTCGCCGGATTTCTGAACCATCAACAGTATCACCACCACATCCCCACATCACGGTGGAAGGGGCGTGCCTCGTTGCCATTCACCGCAGAGGAACACCTGAGGATTTCTTGCTCTTTGACGCCAAAGCAAAGACTCTGGCTGTTGAGGGGAGGGGAGATACTTTGCAAAAAAACATAGCAAAAATTCAGCAACAAATTCAAAACAATTTCACAATCCCTCTATTATAGTTGATCTTACCCATATATGCGCCGAATGTGTGGATTTTTTTTTACCTACATTTACCATAAAAAATCCACCATTTCATGTAATTATATATACCAGTCCCATGGATCCTATGGGTATACATTTCAGAAATCCCTCTAGTCTCTAGTTGGTTTTGGGTTTTGGAAGAAAATCCTAAAATTTTCACAAAATTTCATGGTGGATTTTCCAGCCAGCTATGTTAGTTTACCGATGGTAATCATTTCTAAACCTGAATGTTTCGGGGCATTTTGGATAGGATTCCCTGACTTACCAAACCACCATTGAAGCTGACTACTCGGCGGGAACTGGTCGTTCTAATTTACCACCCCAGGGCCCCACGTGGATCCAACCACGTCTTCCACTGAGATTCCTCGACACAGAGTCGATGGACTCCTTCCTCGCCTTCCCATACCATCCATGGGACGAACGGAATATTTACCTACATGAATGGCATACATTTATGGTATATAAATGTAGGATAGTGTAGGTAAATATATCATACATGGATGCTATGGGATTGTCCTTTTTGGAGAGTTTTCCGAAGAAATTTCATGGCTGAAAGTTCTGAAATGAACTTTGAATCCATTACAAAAGTACCTGCCACCTTTCCTTGGCTTGAAGAAACACATAACATTGGGCAGTTTTGATGTTAAATACTGTAACCTCCCGGCAATAAGACAAAATGGCCAGTTTCAATACGGCTTCTGACACACCTCCACCATGTTCACGGCCGACCCCCACCACAGACCAGCCTGTAACATCCCTAAGACGGGGGTCATGATGAATTACCAACCCAAACAATGCACTATCTATTCTCAAAGGATCTAGGTATGGTATGTTTACCTAAACATTTACCATAAATCTTCGCTAAGTGTAAGAAAAAAATAATACATGGATCCATAATGGGATTATTTTTCGGGGGGATTCCCTTTCTAAACCAACATCTGGGGTGGCCTCGGACGAGGCTGCTATATTTTGCACAAATAGACCACCCGAAATTTTTCAACATCCTTTCCATCAGGTTTGATCCCCCGCAAAATCGCCCCCCCGATCCCTGTCCCGGGAACCCACGGGGGGGAACCTTGCGTACAAACGGCACACTGGGACCTGGGGGATTGCAAGCAGGGTGACTCCAGATTGGTATTGGCTGGGAGAAGTGTATAAATAGCAGTGTTTTGTTGAAGTTGCTATCTAAAGATGCTTGATAGGTGCAGTTTAGACATTTTGTTTCATGCATTTCCTTTTAGGGCGCCTATACTGCCGGCCTGTACTTTCAAAATTATTGGGCCTGGTAAAAGATGTGGAACCATACTCCCCAAAAACTTAAGAACTTGGCCCCTGAAAAGTTGCCAAACGCCCCGAGCGACGATCGTCTTTCGATCATCATGGCTTTCAGGGGCCAAGTAGTTGAACTTCAGGAGTGTATTTTTTTAAGCTTGGATTCACCCACCAAACATTGTACTTAACATGGAGGTAATTACTCACCTAAGCTGTATAGATACAGCTTAAGGGAAAACCCACCCTCCAAGCCACAGCCATATTCAGAAAACCTTCCAAATGCGGTAGATACCTAAAATTTATGGAGTGATGGATGGATGTCAATGTTTTCTCAGCTGCCGAGGGTTGATCCAAAAATCGACCCAAAATCAACCTCCACGTGATTCCATGCTGCCTGGAAAAAAAATATGGAAAGATATTTCCCCATCGTATTCTAATTTCAAAATGTTAAATAATGAAAATGTTGAAATATTATTCAAAAAAATGAATATGATGAACTATAAACAAAAAATAATGTATTTATAGATGTATTTAATAGTTCAGCAAATAATACGTTATTACAATGTATTATTCGCAATACTCCCATATTTATAAGTAATCATCCTGCTATATGAGAATGTATAGGTTCTGAATATCAACTAATTCTAAATAAACTGTCTGATATTCCTGAATGATTACTGAAAAAAAGATCCAAAAAGCTTATGAATTTTTAAAGTAGTATGGATAAAAATGAATTCAAAATAGAATATTTTAAAAAAGAAATGAAAAATAAAAAAACATCTTTATGTATTGTATGGTATCAACAGAATAGCAAGTTTTTTTGCATATCTTGTATGCTGTTCATGTGAACTCACTTTCGAACACGAAAGCTTGCATCATAATCTTTTGCAAGCGAAAGATTCACAGCTGTCTTTTTTGGTTGCGGAGTTATACCAAGCCGTGTAAACCTTTGGTTTGCAAGGAATCATAGTTTGCTTTGCTTCAACAGAAGCCTTGTTCCCATGCACTGGATGTGTTCCTCATTTGATTCCATTGTGGTCTTCAAATCTCCCTTCGCCATCATTTCGACTCGAGCAACATGGATATAGGAAGGAGCTTTGCTCTGCACATCATTCAAGAAACCCATAAACGAAGGATTTTACTATAAACTTCGAATGGCGAACGGAGTCGGGTACAGCTCATGAACGCGGAACCTTACAACTGCAAAATTTTTGGGCGAGGGTACGGTAAGGGAAGTCCACGCGAAGAGCTGCAACCTTACAACTGCTAAATTTTGAGGCGAAAGTACGGTAAGGGAAGTCCACGCAAGGAACTGCATACAACTGCAAAATTTTCCGGGGAAAGTATGGTAAGGGAAGCCCACGCGAAGAGCTGCAACCTTACAACTGCAAAATTTTGGGGCGAGCGGCGAAAGTATGGTAAGGGAAGCCCGCGCGAAGAACTGAAACCTTACAACTGCAAAATTTTGGGGCGAAAGTACGGTAAGGGAAGCCCGCACGAAGAACTGCAACCTTACAACGGCAAAATTTTTGGGCGAGAGTACGGTAAGGGAAGTCCACGCGAAGAACTGCAACCTTACAACTGCAAAATTTTGGGGCGAAAGTACGGTAAGGGAAATCCATGTGTACCAATCGTTCGTTCGTAATTCTGCCAAAATTCCCTTACTGCATGATTATCATTCGCCCTCCTTTAACTTTCGAAATTTGAGTTCCAAAGGTAGGGGAATAGAACTGGTAAGGAAACTCACCGAGTTCCATCTCTTGCCCCTTGATGTGCGTCATTTTGATGTTTTCTTTCTCAGCACGAGAAACAGTTTCGTGAAATTCTCTGCGATTTCTGTTTGCAGCCTCTCAAGCATTGGACGCTCGCGGAGGTGTCTATCACCTAACATGCACAGCCTTTGGTCCGCGCGCCCTGACTCCAAAACCAGAGATAAAGGCTAGGACGTCATCCGCCCATGAGGGGATGTAGCCTTCGTTGCGCGCTGCAACTTCTCGCTCCGCGAGGTCAACTGCTTTGGCTGACATCGCATCAAAATGGGCGTCCATATGATGCAGGACGTAGGACATGGCTGAACGCAGGTTCCCACCAACGGAGGCGTCGTTAAAATGGACTGCAAACCAAGTGGTTGCCGTGAAAACCATCAACTTTTTCCACCTTAAAATGTTGCCCCTGCATCCGACTATCAAGCAAAATCAAGCTTTTACTGGTGTTGATTGTTGTTACTGGTGTTGTTGTTCTATTGCTGCTCCCTCCTGTAAAGGTTGAAGTGCTGACCATTGGGCAGGGCTAAAGTATCCTGGAAGACAGGGTTCTTATACACCTGCGGGGTTGCGGGGTTGACTTCATCTTTCACTAAAATGTAAATGAGACATGGTTGTAGACTCTTGTTGGCTTGGATGACTAACATTGGACGGATATGATAGTTGCGATCAATGAGCAAGCCATGGTGGTGCAACTTAGATTTTTAGATGACAAGCTGAAAAGAACAAGCGAACTCTTGGAAACCTACAGCTTGAGATGATGGAATCAGCCAATCAACTCAAAGTAATAGTTTGTATATGGGTTCACCTTCTGGCCAATGTAGAGAAAAAATGACCCAGGCCGCAATACGTGCGCTGAGGCACGGGGGGCTGTGACATCTGGAGCTTCACGGGCCACTACGCGCACTCGTGAAGGGAAAACACGATATTTCCTCCTCCCTTCCTCGCTCGTTCTTTCGTTTGCTTTTTCGTTCGTTCGTTTCTTCGTTCGTTCGCTCGTTCGTTCGTTTCTTTCGTTCACTGGTTCGTTCGTTCGGTTGTTCGTTCGCTCGTTCGTTCGTTGGTTGTGTGTGTGTGTGTGGCTTGTGTTGTGTTGTGTGTATTGTTTGTGATGTGTTGTGGGTGTGGTCGTGCTGTGTGGTTGGTATGTGGTTTCGTGCTTTGTTGTGTGTGCATGTAGTGTTGTGTTGTTGTGTGTGTATACTTGTGGTGTGTGTATACTGTTGTGTTGTGTGTATACTGTCCGTCGTGTTGTGGTGTGTGTATACTGTTGTGTTGTGTTGTGTTGTGTGTATAATGTTGTGTTGTGTGTGTGTGTGTATGCTGTTGTGTTGTGTTGTGGTGTGGTGCTGCGTTGTGGTGTGTATCCTGTTGTGTTGTGACGGGTATACTCTTGTGTTGTGTTGCGTTAAATCAGGCCTCTCTAGTTGTCCCTTGAAAATCCGGGCTAGGTCTGTGCTACCAGCTCCTCTTTCCAAGGCGAAACTTTCTTTTTCATCTTTTTGACGAACATTTGGGGGGTGTTAAGGGCTGACTTAGACATCTGAGTCTAAGCATTTTTCCTCCTGAATGATTTTTACGGAAATGTCCTTCTTTTTTGACTCGAGTGCGCTTGAGCCAAAATGGCTACGGTGAAAGTTATAAAAGAAAGTATTTTTTTTAAATAAATTAATCAATTCAATGTTTGTTCTTCTATTGCAAAAAAAGGTGCACTAAATATCTTTCAATCCTTTATTTCTAGCTCTTAGTTCACATGATTTTATCCATTCATTAACATTAGGATAATTTGGTTTATCAATATTTATAACATCAAAAACATATTCCATGAGATTGGCCTTAGGGACGGTTGATTCATCCTTGCATTTTGACTTGTCAGCAAAGGAAGAAAGAAACCATCTGACTATATGTCGGGGTGAAACTTAAAATTCCATGAAACCACCACCTGGAAATATACCATTCAAGTGGAATCCGTCATTGGTTTTCTTCCTACACCTGAAGGTTTCGGACGGGGGGGATAGTTCCCTGACCCTTTAAAAAGAAGCACCTTACCTTTTTTTGGGGAGCATCTCCAACTGACCAGCAGGGTGGGGTCGACGAGTTTTGCATCCTGGGTAGAGTTTTGCACCCCAATTTACATGTGTCATGGTCAAAAGTCGCTATATTGGGGATAAACTCATCCCACCTTTAATAGGGAATCCTTATAATGGGTACATAAACCCCGGCTATTGGGGTGCTGACCATCCCACGTCATGTGGAAATAATGGAAGTTTAGACCCTGGCACATGTATAGACTCAACAGTTGTCCGGGACTGAATATAAATGAAGATACTACCCTAAACGCTCAATTATATGGTATATTCATCTTCATTTCGGTAGTTTTTGGGAAGAAGTGTAGGTAAATACACCATACATTGCGTGTCTGGGTACTTGGATGTCCCACGAAGTTCAATGGCTAGCAAATGGTTTATGACCTACTTATGAGTGGGAAATATTGAGGTTATAACCTACTTAGTAACCTTTCACTAACTTCCTGGGACATCCAAATACATGAAAACCATAAAACTTGCGGTTTTCACTGGTGTACATCGGAAGGATCCCTGACATTTTACACATTGTTTTCTAAACACCCCAAAATGATCAACATGTCCAACACCAGCATACTCCCCCTGGAAGTCTAACAGTTCGCCCCTGAAAATAAACCATCCCAAAAGGAAGGAAAGGATCATCTTCCAACCATCAATTTCTCAGGGAAAACTGTTAAACTTCTGGGGTTGTAACTTTTTCTCAACCTCCTTTTTGTTGGGTATCCATGTGAAAAAAGTTCTAGAAATCGAGGGTTTTGGGACATCTTCGGTACAGATGGAAGTAAAACAACCGGACCCTGAAACATAGGCCGAGCCCCAAGACGAAAGGGATTATCTTCCAGCCATCAATTTACTCAAATTTGCTTAATGTAATTGGAAAAAAAAACAAAATCTCCAAATGGGTGGTTTAATGGTGAGTTATCATGGTAGAATAGAACTTTTTCAAAATCACCCCAGTAAAAGAAATCCCAGTGAAGTGTCGGTGGCGAACTGTGCAGCTGGTACGGTTTCAGGGAAGAGGGAGGGAGTTTGGCACGTCGAACAATGATGTTCCACGGGTCGGTGGGACCACTGGAAAGTCCCCTCTTGAGAACTTGGATTTGTCCATTGTGCAACTCAGTTGTTCCTAAGCTCCTGAAAGAAAACTGTAAACCCTAGACATCCAAACACTTCGTGAGGAAGCCCCAAACATCCCAAACATTTCCTGAGAAGACTTCTTTTAGGTGGTTCCTTTCACACCCACCTCCTCACAAAGTATGACTGGAGGATTTTGGGTGTCTAGGGAAACAAAACATATGGATTATGGGATATAAAGCTGGATAGACGTTCATCCCGTATATACAACCCCAAAACAGTTTTCTTTTCATTGCTCAACTGTGAACCTGCAAGGGTGAAGGTACTAGGGGGTTCATCCCTGGATTTTTTGAGTACCTGGAAAACCTAGAATTTCGTGCCATTCTTAAAGATCTTAAAGGCATTTTAGGCAGGCTGGTTTTTTACAGGTTTGCAGCAACCAAGTTGCCGGGATGTACCACCCCCTGAGCCACCGGAAAACTGAACATGACAAACATGGCTGGATGTTTTTCCAGCTCTGAAGGAGAGTCGATGGAACATTTCCTTTTTGAACATTTTTGGAATTTTCCACTTAGTCATGTTTTTTTTTCAGGGGGGTTACAACCTAGCCCTAGGGATCCAATCACCTACTGAGAATGGTAATGGAACCTAAATACCTTGTTGAGGAGGTGATTAAACACCTCAATCATCATTTGACAAGGTGATTGGATCCTTAGGGTATTTATATCAGGGTTCTAAGAATCCAAATCTACTAACTTCCAACGGGACCTCTCGACCATCATTTGGAAACCTCCACCTTTTCGTTGTTTTTGTCCCCGGATAAACGAATCTCCACCTTGTCGGCAAAGAAGTTTCATGCGGCCTGGAAGCCATTGATGATTTGTTGTGAAAATCATCAAATCCACATGGTTACACTCCTGTTTGTCTAACATACCCCTAGACATCCAAGTCATCCTCCAAATAGTAGGTGAGTAGGTGTGAAAGGAACCCCGAACAAACCCTAAAACCCTTCGAGAAGGAGTTGTTTGGGTTTTCAAACACCTACTCAATAGATAGTTGGATGTCTAGGGTACTGTTGATGGTTCAGAAATCCGGCACTAACCAGTTGATACTTGGAGGACCTCCCATTTTTCCACAGGGTTTCATTCATGTAGAACAGGTGGTGCAAAAAAATCTTCCATCAAGAGTAGCAATGGAAAAAATCCTGATCTTTCTTGGTATACCAGATTTTCCATGAAAATATGTTGGTTAGCAGGAGTGCAACCGAGTGTATTTCAATTGGGAACGTCTTAGGGGAACATCCACGTATACATTTTTAGGATGCTTTAAGGGCCCCGATGCAACATCCTAACTGCCAGGTCCTTTTCTTGGGAATCTCTTCACCTTTCTTCTGACCATCCAACAAGCAAATCCAAATGATCAGTGAAAAAAACCTGGTTGTTTAGGGTATATATAAACCATTAAAAGGGATTATATAAAACTGGGTTTCTATGGTATATAGGGAATATAACTGGTATATAACTAGTTGTTTGGGGGTATGTAGGGGATGAAGTCCTACCCAGTTGTGTTGGAATCCCTTAGATTTGCTTAAGGTGGATGGACAAAAACATGAATCAACTAAGAAATCATATCCCAACTTGTTGGTTTGTTTAATGGTTATTTTGCCATGGTAGAAATTAAAAAAAAAACACCACCCAAAACAACCACATCCAAGCTTGGATTGCAAGGTCACCCGTTCGCTCGCCATTTGCACCTATATGATAGCTGAAAATCAGCTACAATTGCACGTGTTTGACTAGTTGGTGGTTTCAACCCATCCCAAAAATATTAGTCAAATTGGATCATTTCCCGAAGTAGAGGTGAAAATTTAAAAAACAAATGCAACCACCTAGTTGATGTTTCATGCCACATGTAAAAAATCATGTAAAGTACGTACATATGTGTACGAGCATTTACCCTCCTGAAAATGCACGAATGTCCCCCCAAAAAATCGGACTATCTCAAAAGAAAACGAATCATCTTCCAAGGCATCGATTTTCAGGGGATATGTCAGCTTTCGGGGGAGTAGTTGTAACAACATCTATGAAGTATGCGTGGTCAGAATACATGGCATCTATGACAACTGATTCTTCATGGTTCTCAGAAAATGGGACCGAGCTGGGTAGATCTCTTCACGTGCAAAACGTCTAAATACTCCGGGGTGTTCACTGATCCAAATCATGGCCAGTCAACCTATCCCCCCCAAGGTACCCCGGTACCCCCATAGACAAATAAGGCCTTAGTAAAGGCGTTCTTGAAAAATCTTCGTTGTTCCCTTCATAACCCCCCTGATTTTTCGGCTGAACATTTCTCATGAAGGTTTTTTCCGAAAGCATGGGGGGTACATCCACCTCATCCTGCCGCAACAAAAAACGTCCACACCTACAGCACTATAGAGGTAAACAGGCGGTTGTTTGCTACCATGCCTCTCAGGCATGCCATCGAATCGACACGTTCCGAAAAGGGGGATGTTCAAACTTAAAAAAAAACTGCCTATACAGCCGCCCTTGGAAAAAAAACCTTTGGGAGTTTTCGGAACGGGGAAAAAATGGGAGAGTTTATCAAAAAACATGGTTTATGAATAGAAAAAAATGGGAATAAGTATAAGGGAGGTCGCACCCCCCCAATCAAAAGCTCGCTTCATGAAGCCCTCATTCCCTTTTCGGGCCAGCAAAAGAAAAATCAACCGGTGTTTTAGGGAGTCTATTACAACAATAAGGGCGTAGATTTGCTTAAGATATCTTAAGATGCTTGGGAAAAGTAAAACACACATTCCCCAAATGGTGGTTTAATGGTGATTTATCATAGTAATAGTAGAAAGTAAAACAACCACCTTAAAGAAATTAAGTCTTAGATAGTGTAATACGACAGCTAAGTAAAACACCACACTCCAACTACCAGGCTCAATTTTTTGGGAACCTCACCAGTCAATCATTGCTTTACAACTTCACAACGCCTGCAGTTTCCCTGCCCTTCAACGAAACAAGAAAAGCAACCAGGAAAAAACACATCCCATGGAAACTCGTTTTTTTTGGATGGCGAACTATCCAAACATCTACCAAAAGAAAAAATGATGGTGGGTTTTCATCCTCGCATTCTTGAACCTGTTAAAACCAACCCTTTGGACTCCCTTAGAGTTGTTGTTTTCTTCCCCAAAAACAAAAACATAACTCCCCCAAAACTCCCCAGCCTGGTTTGGAGGAGGGCACTTGGAAGATCATCCCAGTTAGTGAGTGGTTAGTAACCCCTGTTTACAACCCATTTAGGTCATTTGGAAAAGGGAACAACCCTAGTTAGGGGACTTATTAACCATGGACCATGGCAATCAACCACTTACTAACTGGGCTGATCCTCCAAGTAGTTGGCTCGGTTTAAGTTTTTTTTTGGTGTTTTTTTAATTTTTGGCGGGTGAGTTTGATTTGGCTGAAGGGATTTGTGGATCCAATGCGTGGGCTGGTATTTCCTCTTCGGCCTCGCGTAGCCTCTTCAATGTGGGCTCGCCCTCGTTCTCAAAAGAGCGTTGCTGGCCTAGAAGCAACAAACTTGTGGTCCGGCAACGGGAGGGCTGTTGCGAGGGCGTCGTCCAGCGCTGCCTGGAGCTCCATCTCATGGTTTGTTTAGTCCATTGTTGTCAAGGCCGCCCTCATCCCATTGTAAGAAGCTGCCCATACTTTCCCAATGTCCCTCAACACCAGATTCAATGGCTTCGGGTTCTGGCAGTGTGGTTTCTGACGTTTCTCCATGATTCTTCGCTTTTGATCAGGTAATCGCAGCAAAAATTGCCCCAAGCCGCCATGTCGTCCACGAACACCAATGCTCTCATCCTCACGTCAACACGTTCCATCATCCTCATGAATTTTTCCTGTGTGACTGTGTCCTGGCCGATCATTCCGTTGGATGTCAGGACGTTCCTGTGCAGTGGACTGCGTGCTCCATCAAGGTCTTGTTCCCCTTCACCACGGAAGTGTATGTGACGTGTGTCATTTTGCAGAGACCTCATAACTGGGCTAATGAACGATACCTCAATATGTAGGGATGTCCCAGGAAGGAAGTGCTGGGATCAATGGTTAGTGAATGGGGTATAACCGCATAACCTACTTTTCAATGGTTAGTATCTTGGGGTTATAACCCACTGATCCTAACCTTTGATCCTAATTTTGCGGGACATCCACGTTGGTTCCCATAATAAGGCCGGCTATTTCTTGGGGTCTCTGTCGCCTCGGTGGGCCACCTTAGATTTGCACGGATTTTACTGATTGCAGTGCTGGTTTCGGGGCAACCGATTCACCTTTCACGGGTCCTTCCCTTGGAAACCATGAAACATGGAGGCTTTACTTCTTCAAAATATGAGTTATAACCCTTGAAAATGAAAGAAACGTGGGTTCCCATGGTTGCATCTAACCCAAGCGACACCTAACCCAACATCACTGATGCCCCGTCCTCGAATGCTTGAAGTGTTCCGCCTGCGAAAAAGAATCTGCAACAACAAAAACATTGAATTTCCTCACCCCCTCACACCCCGGAAAAATTAGCATGTCTTCAAAAAAAAAAGAGCATGTCAAAACGACATTTCATTTTCGGGGGATAGTTTTCGGTGGAGTAATTTTGTTTGTTTGGTCTCTTGATGGGATTCTAAGATTGAATTCAATTTTGCTGAAACTAACAAACCACACCTAAAAATTGATGGTTGGAAAACGAACGTTTCTTTTGAGAGTATGAGGGAGGGTATCACAACACAATATACTGTACTTGGTTTGCTTTTAAGATGCTCGGATAAAGCAGATATACCATGGTACAATCCGTAAAGAATCACCAAACAAAAACAAATCCAAGATTGGGTGGATGAGTTTATCCCCCTACCACAAGGAAACAATGGCACTTACCAAGACTAAGACTTACCTGCAACACAAAGACCAGGTCTTTTGACACAAGCTTCGCCATGAATATGGTGAACAGGGATTTCATGATGATGCCAACCCTACGTGAACGTCCAAAATTCCTTGTATTTTTTAATTTCGCCTGCAAATATCCCTCTCAAAGAACATGAGTTTTGAAATTTTTCAAACGGAATCACCCAAACAAGCATGTTTTTTCATTTCAATGCCTCCAGCTATTCTTCTGACTTACTTGGAGCATATATATATAATATATATAATATATCATCAATTATCATCACACGTCCTGATCATTGGGGCTGCGTTGTCACAGCAAGTTACTCTGTTAACCCAAAGGATGCATTTCTGGTATGTTGACCTACATTTGGTTGATTTTGATGGCAAACGTAAGTCAATATACCATAGGTGGAACCCATGGGTAAGAATTGGAACATTCCACCCACTGATAAAGCGAGGCTTTTGGAAGGCAGACCCAAAAATAAGATGACAATTTTTGACACCTACACCCTCAAAATATAGAGGATACTGGGATGTCCATGAAGGTTAGTAAGTTGGTTTATAACCTACATTACGGGACTTACAACCCATTCATGTAGGGGTTACAATCCATTTACTAAATACCATGGACGTCCCAGTACCAAAAATGATGGTGCGTAAAATATACCTCCTTTGGAAACAAGGCAATTTTGGGGTATTTATCCCATATGCTCTATCAAAATGATTATCTACATTCTTGGGTCTTAAGTAATGGTAGATGTAATGTAAACATTCAAAACAAGGTACAGCCAAGAACTTTTACATAGATACCCAAAATTCCCATCTTTGAAAGGGGGTACATCTTACAAACCATCATGTTTGGTATCTATGTCAGGTTTCCGGGGTGTACCCGTTTTTTGCCAATCTTTATGAATGGAAAACCCCATGACTCGCTTCATTCTGAACACAAACAAACCGCATTGTCCAAAAAACTCAGACTGTTTTGGGTTTGAAAACAATATTTTTTTTGGATGAATGTCCCAAAATTAGTTTACAAATTTAATAAGACTTTTACCCTACAATCCATGTATGGTAAATTTACCTACAATACATGTTGGGGCCCCATGAGGACTGACGTCCCCATATTCAGTTTTAACCCAACTTTTAAGAATATCCCATTGTTTAATTCATACAGTAGTCCCTCTAACTCGGACTGTACGAAAAAATATCTTTTATTCATATCAGGACATGTCAAAAAAACTCGGGTATCCTCCAAATCCTGTCGCTTAAATGGTGGATTTCTGTATCCTACCAGTCAAGAAAATCTTGCGAAACTGAATTTTCCAGGCGTGGGCCATCCACCCTTTCGACTAAACCAGCAAACAAAGAACGTCCCGATTTAAAGTCCTCTATCTCACTGATTTTTCTCATTCCAGTTAAGTTCGCTACTGCCAGGTGACACTTTTTCTTGGACAGTAAACATTTCTGCTAAAATCATCCAATAGGTTCCATGTGTATATTTGGATATCTTGGTATTTTCGCCAACATTTACCATAATAACTCACCGTCCATGATGGGCCCGTTGGATGGGATATCTGCGAAATTGAGCATTTTCCAAGTGGTATGTGTCCAAGATTTGCAAAAGAATTGCAATGACACTGCTGGCTCCACTAGTGGAGCTGCGTCCGGCTCCAAACTCATATTGCCACTATATTTCCACGGTTGGAGTTGGAAAAGGTTGCGAGCCTTGCGAACATTTGGGACAGCAGCTCGGCCCTCGGCCCCACCTGCCATGCTCCTCGCTCCCAAAAAGCATCATGCCGTTGTATAGGTCGAGGAGGTTTCCTGCACCACGTTCTTTCTTCCCACAAAACGTGGGGCTTTTTTTTTCCATCCACGTAGCTACGTAGCTGAACAATGTGCTTGCCCTCGTCTGTGCAAGACTGGTGCAGATGCCATTGACAACGGCAATTTGCACGGAAACATTCACATGTTTGCGGCTTTGAGGAGCGGGGTTCCTTCATCACTGACTGCTGCAGTCGCCTTGTGCTGCAAACCATGCGCCTTCTTTCCCTCCAAAAAACGCACCGTTTTTTCCCGGGATGACCCTGAAATTTCTCTCGCCTCGTGGGCGTCATCCTGCGGAACTGGAGGTTGCCCATACTATTTGTTGTTGTCAGGTTTGGTGTTCGACAAAAACGCCCAGGTTTAAATCATAATTCTACAGCTCCTTATACTGGTGGGCTGATCATGTATGATCCCGAAAAAGAATTGCGCAGATGTTCATCTCATAACTCAAAACAAACCAAAAGGACTTTTTGTTCACTGCTCATCTAGTTGGNAAAATAATTATTTGAAACCACCACCCAGTCATGTTTGTTGCATGTCGATCAACTCCGTATATTGGGTAAACTCATCCATCTCACCCCACCCTTGCGAAGGAATCCTGGTAACGGGTTTTTTTATCTGGCCAGTGCGTTCACCACCCCCCAACTAGTTTCTCATTTGCTCGTCATTTACTAGGGAAAATGCTGCTCAATTTGCTCACTAGCCACATAAAACCCTGACAATCTTGAATTTGTTTGGAAAGAGTTCCGTAAAAAAAACACTTTGAACACATCCAAGATTGGGTTGATGAGCTTATCCCCTACCACAGAGAAACAATGGGACTTTGGGCCATGTGGGATAGTCATCAACTTGAGTCCTCGCTATTGGAATCCGAGGAAGATTCGTCCTCCTCCTCGTGGATTTCCTGGAGAAAAAGGGGGGGTCCTTTTGAAACGTCTTGGGGGTTCTCTGAAACCAATGTTGGTAATGAGTGATGTTTTACGGTACTTATTTGCAAAACCTTTTCCTTTTGCTAGTCTCGGCTGCAAATTGGCTGGCAGTGAAATTTGTTATTTGTCATCGCATAGAAATACATACATATGCTCATTGAATTTCATTGATGTGGTTTAAACAATTGAAGCCAAACACACAAGCAAACAAACAGACAAACAAACAAACAAACAAACAACACATCTGGGCAATTGAAACCAAACAGAAAATTAAACAATACACAAACAACACTGTTTGTTGTTTCTTGTTCCCGTTTTCTTGCACATGAATTCATCCAATACACCGCCGAAACAAGTAGCTAATGTCAAACTCTAGTGAGGGAAGCAATTCAAAATGAAAGCTCAACCCCGGAAACCAATGCTTGGTAACCATCTGTGACAGCTTGTTGCCAAAAAAATACGGGATAAATCTGGAACCTTGTCTTCCAACCACTTAGTTTTTCAGCGGACTACAACCATTTATATTGATACCCCCCTGGCACTCATCAAATTTTAGCAAATGGACCGTAGTACCTGAGTGTTTGGGAATGAATACACCCCCGAAAACTAAGATGACAATGGAAATAACAACCATTTGAAGATGTATCTCCTCTTAAAAGTGGTGCTTTTCCATTGTCATGTTGGTTTTCCGGAGTTTACCAAAGAACTCCACTGTATGAAAATAACTTGGCATCTGAATGCCAACCAGGTGGACTGCATGGACCGGTTTCCGGGATCCCCCCAATGGTGATGTACAAAATGGAACCATCGCACATGGGATCCATGTATAGAATATTTACCTTACATTTGGCTTGAATTTATGGTACATGTAGGTAAATATTCCATACATGGAGCGTCTGGGTAACAAACCACCAAACTACCCTGTGATATAGCCAGGGGGTAGTTAAGCAAATGGTCGCCAGGGATTTTTCATGTAATTTTCCAAGGGTTCCTAAATGAGGAGCTAAAAAATGAACACCCCCAAACACCTCGAAATCACAGGGTAGCAAAGGAAAAAAACTCCAGGATTGGAACTTCCACCATTTCACCCCCAAACAGGAGCCGGGATTCGGGATAAGGGGCACCCCCACCTTTTGATGACGGGAATCCTTGAAAATAGGTATACCTAAACCCCGACGGAAATGGGTTGATGATCGTTCCATACCACAGGGAAGCAATGGGAGTTTAGACCCCATCACATATCCAACTTTGCATTTCAAAGATACGTTTGGTCTAACCCTCCCCCTAACCCAGGATGCAATCGTCACAAATGAAGGTTGTTTTTATAGGGATTCCCAAACCTTGCTCCAGTGCCTTTTGGGAAAGAGTCCTCTTTCTACTTTGAGTAAGCAGGATTCCAGTCACAAATGAAGGTTTAGTTCAGGGTTTCCCTACTAAAAATGGATCATAATCCTGATGGTGACTGTTGTGGGGGGTGGGAGAATTCCAAAAGGTACCAAAAAAAACACACTGCCCTCTGGATACCATACCGATGAAGCCGTGGTCCTCCACTGGGGCCTCTTTGCTGAGGCTGATGGCTGATGGATTTTCAAAACCCAAAAGGCTGACCATGGAACCATGACGAAATCCTGATTGCTTCAGCTTACCGGATCCATGAAATAAAGGCTGATTACACACTCCCTACGATTTAAGTGGGTAACTGGTTGGTGGCTTCAACCTGAAAAATATGCTCGTCAATTTGAATCATTTCCCCAGGGTTCCGGGGTGGAAATAAAAAATGTTTGAGTTGCCACCACCTAGGTACATATATTATCCCCCTTTTTTTCAGCACATGACCAGGGTTTTGGCGATGCTTATTTATAGTTGGTTGGTTGAAGCAATTTATTGGAAGAAGATGCACAAATCAAAGTGGACCAATGGGGGGGGTCCAAATTCACATCTTTCAGAAACCACCTATATGGGTCTTTCCAAAAATAATGGTATCCCCAAATCATCCATTTTGAGTAGGGTTTTCCATTATAAACCAACCATTTTGGGGTATCCCTATTTTTGGAAACACCCATATAATTGTTTGCGTTGATGGCTGAACGCTCGTGGTGGGTTTTCACCCACTCTTTTTGCAGTAGGGAAACCAATAATGAGGTTTACAATAACGAGTGTAAGTTTTGTAATTCACTTATTGCTTACTTGCAAAGGGAATGTATTTGGTGGTGAAATACGCTACGGTAAACTAATATGACAATCAAACATAGACAATAAATGACGATGTATTTCCTACTGAACATTGGTATCCTCCAGTTGGCCTTGTTTGTTTACTAGGAGATTGAATAGGACAAATGGCGGATTACCATTTCTATTTGGGGTACCATTTCTCGTTGGTGGTTTCAACCCATCTGAAAAACATTAGTCAAGTTGGAAATCTTCCCCAAGTAGGGGTGAAACAAAAAATGAAACCACCACCTAGATTTCATATCATGGATTTGCGACTGTTGGATGCTTGGAAAAAGTCCCCAAAAAATATTCTCCAAAATGGTGGGTTTTTTCATGGTGATGAATCCCATCCCAAAAATTGGTGGTTTAGGTCGGTGTTTCTCCTTTTCCTTTCGGGGGGTAGTTTCAGGCGAACCAGCCGTTTGTAAACTTGGGGGGCGGTTTGTCCGCCATTTGCAACTACAAGATGGGCTTAACCAGCAGTTATACATGGGGTTATGGGTTCCCTGCGGTCATCGCCCTACTTACAAGGGTTAGAACTTATAACCGGTAAGGGCCCTTCTGTAGGATAAAACACCTTGATGTGTTCTTTTCCCGCTGTGAAAAATTTTGGCCCCCTTCGAAGACGAAAGTCCGGGAACCAAATTTCCGGTAACAAAAATGGGAATCCTAACCGGGATGCTCCATGCTAGGTTTTATCTACCGATCAGGTAGAACATGTTTGGGTACGATAACTCATCCCTTTCGACAATGCTCCGTGTGAAGTCAGTATTTACCATTAATGCCCCTTGAATAATGTGGCATGATTTTCACCAAACATCTGATGGCAAAAAACATCGTCCCATTCCGGCGCATCTGAGTGATCAAACTGTAACAGGCAAATGAAAGTTTCTACCGTTCATAAGATCCATGTATGGGATATTTACCCACATTTCCCACAAAAAAACTAAATGTAAATCTACCGTACATGCATCCTATGATCCTCTATATGACAGTTGTAAGAATCCCCAGTCACCACCAGCATTCGGCAACTTGCATCTCAATAAACTTTGATTCCTAGAAGAAAAACTAGTAAAAACTTGGATTCCCATACCAATGGTGGAAACCAAAAACCTTGTCTTGGATTTGCTTGAGGTGGTTGGAAAAAAACCAAAGGCTGGTTTACTGTTGGTTTTCCTTGGTAAAATCCATAAAAAATCACCTTAAACAAATCAACGTTACCATTTTTCCTGAAAAGACTCGGGGTAACCCCTTAGCTCCCCAGTATGAAGCGAGTTTTGGTACCTTCTAGCTCCTTAGCCCCCATCCAAACCCCACCTAGTACTAGCTAATGGCGGAAATTTATTCTAGTATCTGAAAACATCTCCACCAGGTGATTCAAAATGACTTTTTGATCCCCTACTTGGAGGTCACTTAGTAGCCATTGAAAGGGTCAGGTTTTCACCATCCCAAAAAGGTCACCAGCAGAATTGCCAGGCAGTTACTTGTTAAAACAACATCTGAATGATTTTGAATTTCTAACTCTACAAAGTGACGAAAGGGGACTACCAAAACACCGCATCATCCCCCTGCTCCAAATTGATCTCTTGACTATCACGAGTTTTTGGCAACATTGCTTTTGGACAATTAACCCAATCTGAGATTGGGGTATAGAAAGATAGCCTACTTGGAGGTCCCAGGAGGTTAGTAAATTGGTAGTACTTGGGAATGCAGGTACGACCGCAGTGAAGCCATGGTCACATGTCGTGTGAACTTAAATTTTCTTGAGGCGATTTGGCAAAACATGCGGGGCGAGTGGCGGTCAAATTCTTCGTGCTGGTTGAACAGGTCTGGGACTAGTGCCAAGGCCTCACAAGGGAGGCTGATCCTCTCATCGCAGATGGCTCGCATGATCATGTGTTCACGGTCATCCGTGATGGAAGCCACCGGAATCTCCATGGTCACCTGGGGAACACGTGCAAGGTGTTGCTCAGGAAGGCCTTCATGGCAAGGAATTTCCCCAATTCCCTGTAGCATTGACGCCACTCTGCCGGGGTCCGAGGTCTGGTCAGGTTGTTGGCATCCAGAAATTGGACCACATCGTCCGCATTCTTCTTCAGGGTGGCATGACTCGAAAAACATGAGCAAACGCAGGAGCCTCAAATTCTTCAAGCGAAGCGCCCTCATATGTTTCAACAATTGAAACTCTGACAGGGTTCCACGAACATGTCGCTCAGCCACCGAGCAGTCTGATAGCACCGCAGCACCTTGTCATCCTGATCTTCTCTTTCAGGGATACATATAACAAGGAGGTGGCAACTCTACATCAGCATCATCAGTACTCGTAGGCCACGTCTAGGTTTCTATAGCTTGCCCCACATGCAAGAGCCTCTCTCAGCTGCACCATGCACCAGCTGCGCACGACTTGTGGGATTATCCCACCCCACCCCCAACGACCCTATACCAAACCACTCACCCCGGGAACCTCTTCGGCGCAAGGAGATCGATCCTCATCCTGGGAAGCCGAAAACCGACAGCTCCGGACAACAAGGTGACAGGGTACATTTCCAAAAACCAAGGCCAAGTCCCTTTAAAAATGGCAATCTGGGATACACTTACCATTTCAACTGGTGATTTTCGCCGGGTTTCTGAACCATCATCAACAGAAAGGGAAAACACGGAGTTTCCGATGATCTTTTCCTCCAAAAAGGTGGGGCTTCCCTGGAGACGGAAGCCCAACAAAAATGCTTCAAAAAATGGCAGGTATATCTCCCATTTGGTTGATTCTTTTTCTGTGAAACTGCTAGAAACACCAAAAAAAAAACAACAACAACATTTCTAATACATTGCAAGGTTAAAACCTCCTCAACCATTGGAATTTGGGACAAATATATCGGATTTCCGCCCCCACTTTAAGACTTCCAAGTTATGTTTCTTTACCTAAGCAAAACCTTGGGTCCAAAGTCTAAAGATTGACCCCTGCTATGTTGGGTACTCCCTTTCGAAACTTCACAGCTGGCATCCAACAACTCTCCCGAAAACAAACTTTCAAACCTGAAAATGGTTGCGCAATTGCTGGGATTTTGATGGTTCTTCGTAAATGGATTATAATTCCAACCCAACCCCTTTAGAAGTAGATTGTAAATCCCGGAAAAAACCTTAAATAACATGAAATAACCAACTTACTTACTATAGTTACAATCACGAGCCCAGTCGGAGACATCTTAGTGGAAAAAAGTACTTGTATAGTTGGTGGTTGAACCAACCCAGTTGAAAAATATGCTCGTCAAATTGGATCATTTCCCCAAGGTTCGGGGTGAACATTAAAAAAATATTTGAAACCACCACAACCTAGACAATGGTTATTTGGGGATTACCACTACCATCCCCTGAAACTAACCAAATCGCCCGTGAAAATAGGCCATCCTAAAAGGAAACTAGTATTCCAAGGTTCAGTTTGGCCCTGGGAATTCTGCTCCAACAAACCCAACTTCCCCCCCGACCGTCACCTCATGACTGTCTACACCGCTGCCAGTTGGGATCAGCCGATGCAAATAAGATCTGAAAAACGGCGCAAAGCGCAGGTGGTGATGGGCTGCCCCGCAAAAAGTATCACAAATCCAAAGGTCCCATGAGTTTTCACAAGCTACCTAAATAATCTACCTATATTCAGGGTCCCATCAGATTATATCCCAACGAGCGGGCATATGTATTCTCAGCTATCAAAAAATCTCGCTCTACTTAGATTTGGGTGGTTCCTACATGGCGATGAAACCTATGGGATCGAATCCCTAAAACATCACACAAAAACCATCAAATCAACCCTTTTTCGAAATCTTGGATCTACCTGCCAACCGAAGAAAATCAGTTGGAACATGAAGGTTTTGCTCCGGAATTCCCGTGCCTAATGTTTCATAATCCCTGGGTAGATCCAAGGCAAATCATGTTGAGAAAAGGTGTGGTTCCAGCAGTTTTTATTTCAACAAAAATCTAGTTATAGTTGGTGGTTTCAACCCAATTTGAAAAAATATGAGTCAATTTGGATCATCTCCCCAAAAAGAAAAAATAACCAAATATTTGAGTAGTTGCCACCACCTAGAAATTTGAAAGTCGTTCATTTTAAAGAATCCTTTCTTCCAAGTTCCAGGGGTGCACAGAACCACCTTCGGGACCTTTAACTTTCTTGGGTGTTTTCGGAATCTTGTCGCTCAAGGGTGGGATCCTGATGGAGTTGTTTCTTCCTGAGTAAAGATGGTGTCATGACAAAAACCATCCTATTTTCCATGGAATACTGGTTGTTTAATACGGATCCTTACAATGGTTTATTATATATGACTGGAGATATTTTTGTTTGAGGATCGCATACTCATAGGATCCATGAATGGAATATTTACCAACGTTTGATTTTTATGGTAAATGAAGGTGAATATACTGGACTATACTCTACACGGATTCTATGGGATGGTCCTTCAACCATCACACAAAAAACAATGTGAAGTGAGTGAATATTGAAATGAATACATTTATACTCGTAAAAAAAACAGCAGGTTCAATACACAAAAAATGGGGTTTGGGAGGATCGTCCTTTCTTTTTGGGCGGTTTTAAGGCAGCAGCTTCCAAACTCTTTCTGCACTTCTGAGAATGTAGGTAGGCCGTTGCTCTTGACCTTCCTCCCCATGTCGTAAAACAAGTTTCCCAAAAAAACATATGATGATGATAACTAACAAAGCCACCTCTTCAACTCGTTTTGGACCGCTGACAGCACGTAGGGGACAGGCTTGTGCACGTGAGTGGTCTCAAACTTATCCTGGATCTTCTTCCTGACAGCAACCATCTTAATGTGCATACAAGGGGCCCCAGTTCAGTGGCGTCCCGCTTTGAAGCTTTCCACAAGAGATAAAAAGCCTGGTGGCCATTCCAGATACTTACCAAGGGGAATATCCCATGAGCATTGTGGTCAATTGCTTGGGTCACCGCTCGCCCAGCAGTACGAGGAGGTACGAAACATTCACTCAAATGGTCTGGTGTCCAGAAACAGCCAACTCGAATTTCTCTGAGGCATCAATTGATGATAAGCCTTCTTGTACTCAGAGCAAAAGTGCCATTCCAGCGTCTCTGAAATGACATTGGTCAGTTTTGACGCTGAAGGGTTTGGCTCTAGAAGCCCATATTAGACCCTGGAAAACTGACATGGAACCCAACAATGGAGGTTTTTTGGAAGATGATGTTCCTTTTCAATTAGGTGATTTCTATACGTTCCACGTCAATTTTCCGGGGTGTATGAGTTTTTCCGATAGTTTTTGGGGCAGCCAAGTTTGAATCCCTAATCTTCAAAACCGAATCCTACCTTGACAACTAAACCGTCATATTCCACATCAAATGAACATCCTTTGGGGGTGTAGGATTCAGTTTGCTCACTGGCCAAGCAAATTTGAAAAAAGAATTGAACAAATACCCTCCCTGAAACTAACATAGCACCTGAAAAAAGGCCATCCCAAAAGGAAACTCATCTTCCAACCCTAGTGTTTCACGTGCTATGTTCGTTTGCCGGAGAGTATTCTTCTCCCAAACAATAATCCTTCCCTTACCCTCCCTGAAGCCATTGCAGCTGAAAGTTGGTGGTTGGAAGATAAATGTCCCTACTTTTATGGGCAAACTTGCTGTTAGTTTCAGGGAGTCTATTCTCAACTTCACACAGCCAACTTGACGTCAAAACTATTGGTTTCTTCCCATTACGGATCCATGGGACGAATGGTATTTATACCTACATGAATGGTTGATTTTTAAAGTAAATGTAAATAAATATTCCAGTCCCCTGGATCCGTAATGGGCTTTGATAAACAATCAAACTACTTGATGGTTCAAAAATATGAGCCAATTTGGACCATCTCCCTAGGTAGGGAGTGAACATACGCAATATTTGAAACCACCACCTGACCCCTTAGAGTGACTTCAGCGGTGATTTTCACTCCATGGCAGAATCCGGATCAAAGAAACATCACCAAATGAAAAAAAACACATCCTACATGAATCCTACAATAATGGGCCTGCGCACTGGGGTAAGTGGATTTATAGTTACACCAACTCACAACCTAAGGTGATTTGTAGGTTTTACTGCGGTTATAATATATGGATATATCAACATCGCATTTACATGCATTTACAACTAGGGGGGCCAACTTTACTTTGGATTTGCTTACAGATATCTCAAATTGTGGCTTACTGGTGATGAATCCCATGGTAGAAAGTAAACAATCACATTAAACAAATCCAACTTATTGTACCCTGGAAGTCCTTCCGGACTATCAAAAAATATCAAGTCCCCAATTTTGGATGATTAAGATTCCCTATCTCAAAAAAATGGTCAAACTGGTGAACAGCTATGACTTTTTGATGGTCGACTTGGACATCTTTCGGGTGTTCCGGGAACATCTCCGGTCGTTGAAAAATCTCGAGGTTGGAACCCACCAAACCGGAGCTTCACCCACGGTACAACCCGGCCGCACGTTTGCAGTTGTGGCTGCCGTTTTGTTACCCTAAAAAAATGGTATTGAAGTTGACCCTGCAAGTCCTTTGCCACCATTCCAAAAATCAAAATTGTGTTGGTTCTTTTTGGATGATGATAAACCTTACTGATATAAAAATGGTGCTTCGTAAAGCAACCTATAAACCCTAGGGATCCAATCACCTTCTGAGAATGGTAATGGAACCTAAATACCTTTCGTTTTGGAGGTGATTATACACCCCAATCACCATCTGAGAAGGTGATTGGATCCTTAGGGAAAAAAATGGTGGCAAAATCCAGGACTTCCAGGGATAGGGAAACACTTTCTCGTGGCCTCATTGTTCCATTGGCGCTGAAGAGCTGTGCGGGCGGCGGCCGTTGCAAGGGATAGCCTGACCCGCAGCTCAACCGTGGGGCGGAGATGGTTTCAACATGTTTCAACCATCGCCTCCGTTTGAAGCTAACATGGCAATTTCTGGCCAAATGAAATAATATTTCACCTTCACCTAGATTTCCCTGAAATAAGGGGATTTCCCTTTCTCAGCTACCTTTTGGGGTGAGGTCGTGTGAGGTCGCTATAATTTGACCAGATGGCAATGGAAAAACAACAGAGGGAACTACATCTTCAAACTTCAAACTCTTGGTTTTTCCATTGTCGTGTTACCCATAGTCAATGTCCAAGTCGACAGTTCTTTGAATGTCTTTGTTTTCCGATAAATCTATCATTTTAGTAAAGGTCTATAATCACCAATTCCAGGGGACTCGTCTTTTGAATGGTTAAAATGAGTTCCAGGGCTGACATTATCTGGTTAGTGGTTTCAACCCATCTGAAAAATATGATCGTCAAAATGGGTTCATCTTCCCCAAGGATCCGGGGTGAAAATGACAAATATATGTGAGTTGCCACCACCTAGTTATTAACTGTGTTGGATGCTTGGTAACAAAAAGGTTCGGACCAACATTTCGCGACATTTCTTCAAACGTAGCTGGGTGACTTGATATCTTGATGCATCCCATGGAAGTGAAACAAACGCCAGAAGTAATGGGTGGAACCCATTTCGGGGCCGCGACGTTGCTCCCGCCCAACGTCACGTCACACATCCAACTCACAATGGCCTGATGTAGTTGGGGGGTTGAACCAACCCATTTGAAAAATATGCCCGTCAAATTGGATCATTTTCCCCAGGTAGGGTTGAAAATAGAAAATGTTTGAAACCACCAACTAGTGATTTTTTACAGGTCTTCAATTTGAGAAATCAAATAACAACAGAATCGTCACTTGTGACTCACACCATCAACCCTTATGCTCCAATACCTGCTGAAAATAGTTTTGGAGAGGGTGTTGGGGTGCCCAAACAGTATTTGGAGCACTAGGGGAAATACTCCTTGATTATTCAAAGGGATTTCCATAATGGGTAGCATAGCAAGGGTTTAATATAAACACCTGCTGTGTATCCCAAAGAACCCGGGGGGGCTTTTTTCTTCACAGCTCAATTGAATCACACAAATGCCCCCCCAGCAACTTTTCTCTTTCAAGAGATGGGTGCATTTTTTGGGCAGTAGATTCAGGTCCTAAAATCCGAACGAAAAGAGGTAGGATCTTACCCATAGGATCCACGTATGCTATATATATCTATCCATTCAACATAAAAAAACAACCACATGCAATATATACCATACAAAATGGATCCTATGGGTTGCTTACAATCAACCTTTTCTATACCACTCTGTGGTTTGCATTGGACCCGGTTACTCTCATATTCAGACCCTATATATAATTCATGACGGAGAAGTATATGTACTATAGGGTGCCCATGGAACTGATGGTAACTAACTAGTAAGTTGGTTCATTTCACCCATTTACCGCGATTTACAACCTACTTAAAAAGGGGTGAAATAATCCACTTCTAAAGTACCATGGACACCCTATAGTGCCCCCTAAATGGCCATATTGTAGTATTGAGAAATCGGAATAAATTTTGAGAAATCCAATGTGAAACTTCCAGGGGTGAAATTTCAGGACATCCCCACCACTGGCCCACCACTATCATTTTATATCCCCCCCAATGTCTGCTCAACCTTTGACGGCTCTTAGCTGCCAAGAGACTGCAGCTTCCTTTGCTGGGACCACCTGCGAAACATGGCCTCGAGGAAAACAAATCCAACACACTGGAGTTGCCACCATTTCCCAGGTCCACTCAATGGGACGAACGGTATATATTTACCAACATGAATGGTATAAACTTATAGTCTTATAGTAAATGTAGGTAAACAAAAATCCAGTCCCATGGAGCATATATGGGCAATTTATAGATGATGATCAACCCTTACCTACAAAACATTATTAAGCTCGTGAAAACCACCCTTTTTCAACAATGGTGGCCAAGGACTTCCAGGAATCATGCAATTCCAAAAGCCATCCCGCCGAAATGAATTCGAAGATTTGGGAGAATGTCCTTCCCTATCTGGCCAGTGCGAATCCAACCCCGCAAGCAGTTTCTTAATTTGCTCGTCATTTAGGAGGTATAAAATGATTATCTTTTGCTTGTTAACTCATCACAAAGCAACCGCCAGCTATGAAAATGCCAAACATATCCGAAACAAAAAGACAGAAAAACAAGCAAACAAACAAACAAAGAAACAAACAGACAAGCAAACAAACAAACAAACAAACAAAGAAACAAACAGACAAGCAAACAAACAAAGAAACAAACAAACAAACAAGCAAACAAAGAAACAAACAAACAAGCAAACAAACAAACAAACAAACAAGCAAACAAAGAAGCAAACAAACAAACAAACAAACAAACAAGCAAACAAAGAAGCAAACAAACAAGCAAACAAACAAGCAAACAAACAAACACTCAAGCAAACAAACAAACAAACAACCAACATATTTACATCCCGAACCGGACCACACATGCAGCATACATTTTTCCAAAAGTCTCCTGCAAGTGACTGGTAGTTTTGTGGGCTGCAAGTACGGAAACCATGCTCTGCACAAGGATGTTCTTGTGGCAGAAACCACCTCGATTGAGCATTCAACAAAAATCTCTGGTGACATTCCATGCAATCCTGATTGGTCCATAGGGATCCTAATGGCTTATCATAAACCCTATATAAAAGATTATAAAAGGGCAGTATACTCTCCCAATATACAGCAAATAACGTTGGCATAAAATAACCTCCGTGCAAATTCAAGGTATGAATGGAAGGGCAGCTGAATTTTTCGGAGGATCTTTGGAAATGATTCGGATTTCATTCGAATAGCGAAAATAGGCATCCTTAAAAAATCAAATGGTTTGATTGGATGCTTACTTGACTGGGTACAAGTAGTTGTTCAACTCCTGTATAAACAACAACTAACACACTGGTCATTTCGACAGTTTTCCGCGAGGTTTTCTGTCATGTCGCACCATATTCATACGTTGACTTAGACCCATCCTCTGCCGGATGTACTGGAAAGTTAAAGTCACTGGGGCAATGCTGTGCACAAATGCTCCATGTATGGAATATTTACTTACATTTAGCCACCAACTTTCCCATCATTAAACTCATATTTTTACCTATCCATGAAGAGCTGATTTTACTTTGGCGAAAAAGTAGGTAATTACCCTCCCTGAAACCAACAGCTTGCCCCTGAAAATGGCCATCCGTTGGACTAATGAAATTTTGGGTCATGAATTGAATCACCATGTATAGCTGGCTAGTTACAGCAGTAGATGGCACAGTCTCTACATATTGGTTTATAAGGACCCTTTACGAACCTACCTTTTGGTATCTGTGCCATCTATTTTGACCTTAATGTATAATGTTTATACACCCTAAACAAATCAACATAGGTAGCAAAAAATGATGGTTTGGAAGATGGATCTCTATGTCAAATTTCAGGGCGGATCATCCCAATGAACCCTACCAATCACTGCTGTTGCAAGTAGGTATAACTACTAATTATAGAGATAAAAGTAGCACTTGGAGGTGATTCAAAGTAACCTTTTGATCCCCTATTTGGAGGCGACTTAACCATTTAAAGGGTCGCTTAACCATCCCAAGAAGGTCACAACGAATCACCAGTTTGACTTTATGTGGTTCAAAGATTTTGATTTGTCTGAGAATGCCCCGACGAGAAGGGAAGCGCTGTGTTGCACAAAGGACACCTGCGCCGTGCGCTCAAAAAGTCAAGGTTTTGCAGCAACATCCGAGCAAACCAACAAAGGGCCCCTGGGTGTTTAGCTTCTTCTATAGGGGGATCATGTCTGTACCCATACCAGCCACGTATGGTATCTCTAGCTACATGAATGGTTGTTTTTTATGGTAAATGTAGGTAAGTATACCAGTCCCATGGATCCTATGGGATATAGTGAAACCACCTCAGATGAACCATTATAAGGATCCCTATTTACTAACCAGTGAAACATACCAGTCTTTGTTTTAATGCTCAAATGAGTCAAACCAGTGAAACCACCTCAGATGTAGCCAAAAAAACAACGACAAATAATGGGACCAATTGGAGCCATGTATGGCATACCTACATCAACTCAACGACAAATAATGGGACCAATTGGAGCCATGTATGGCATACCTACATCAACTAATGTAGGTAAATATTACCGTACATGGAGCCTATGGGGTATATTTACCATGTCAACTTCAGAGGTTATTGATGAAACCTATAACATTTGGGCGACAATCGATGCTATAGTATTAAGCATTCTGGCTCCCAAAATTTCGGGAGACATGTCTCCATTGTTCATGTTTTGCCGCCATGAAGGGTTTGGATTCATAGACTCCCTAAAACTCACGTTTTTCTGCCCCTGAACATTTAGCTTCCCAAAGGCAAAGGATCGTCTTCCAACCATCACTTTCAGGTCTTTCAGGTGCGAGCTGTTAAACTTGGAAAAAACATATATATGTCTGAGCTCAAAACGACACCACACTGCCGTGGAGTCTCGTTAACAAATCAGTTTTTCCAGATATAATAGGGGAATTTTTGAGGGGCAGAAAACCCTGTCAAAAAATGCTACCTTTCGGTGGGCAGCCAGCTTCTTGGAGGAACATCCCAAGTAGCAAGTAGTTAGTCAACTATGGTGATCCTAAGTCCCCAAGACCTGTGGTTGTTGGACACCCCTGTCCAAATGGCCGAAGTTTTCATGGCTGAAAAAAATTGGGGGTTGATCATTGATCACTAGTTAGATCCACCTGGGATGGCACTCCAGGTATACTGGTTATGATCAATGGAGTTTCCTGGTTCCCTTAATAGGTAGGTGAAATAGAATCACCTACCACCTATTAAAGGAACCAGAAACAGCTATTGATTCTGATCAGCAGTTAGGTGAGTGGGCTGGGTAGTTGGAGCCTGGTCTAAGAATCCCCCCCACCAAATGCAAGTGGATTATATTTTTTACACATTCTAAAAAACTGACGGTTCGCCATGGGAAACTTCCCACATATTTTTTTAGGTAAAAAAAATACCATCCAAAATTAGGTGGATCTTTTCCCATGAATGGCTATGTTAATTTTTTGGGGGAAGTCTTTGAGTAGGCTCACAAACACCAACACCTTGACCAAACAAGCATGAAAGCAACCCAAACAATGCATGTATTGTAAAGAAAATCCCTCAAAATTAGCAGCAACAGCTTTAGCATCAAATTTGATCCCAAAAATTAGTTCCATTTCATGACCTCAATAATATGAAAGGGACTCCTTTGAAGTCCTTGGCCATCATATTTTTTAGATGTTGGTTTAATAGTTGCACCATTTCTAATAGATGATTTCTTATAAAAAACATGATGTGGATCATTTTTATCACCACCTGCACACCAGGTTTATCATCATCCAAAAAGGAACCACCACTTTTTAAATGAGCATCGTTCAAAACCCTTATGACATTCCATTATACTGATGGGTTATTATCAAAGGAAATTTAGTGGCAAACTTCCGATATACGAACTTTTGGGTAGCCTGACAGGAGTAGTAGTCCTAGCAGTAGTAGTCGTAGCAGTAGTAGTCCTAGTAGTAGTAGTCCTAGTAGTAATAGTCCTAGTAGTAGTAGTCCTAGTAGTAGTAGTCCTAATAGTAGTAGTCCTAGTAGTAGTAGTCCTAGTAGTAGTAGTCCTAGTAGTAGTAGTCGTAGTT
>DF242993.1:15511-46732 GCA_000507305.1 Breviolum minutum Mf 1.05b.01 | reverse complement strand
GTTGTGTGTGTGTTGTGTGTGTGTCTGTGTGTGTGTGTTGTGTGTGTTGTGTGTGTGTGTGTGTGTGTTGTGTGTGTTTGTGTGTGTTTTGTGGTGGTGTTTTGTGTGGTGGTCTTTTTGTGGTGGTCTTTTTGTGTTTCTGTATGTTTTTTTTTGTCAGGGGTCGACTTTCGTCGCAATACCGAGAAGTTATGAAAGAGTGTTGACAACATTGGTGTAAAAAGATGTCTGGTATAAAAGTTCTCCTTACACTGCTCATATCCACACTAACATCAAACATTTCCTTTATTCAACTGTCTTCATTGCTTTCGGGATATCCGGCGTCTAGTCTTCCCAACCCAACTTAAACAGCAACATTCATTTGACAGATCGACTTAGCATCAGTGTACAGCAGTTCTATGATGTTTGTGTCTGCAAGTGAACTGTCCTGGCCCTTGTCAGTGCAAGCACACAGACATGTTGTTCCAGTTGTTCCTATGTGACGGCACAACCTATGCGAACTTTCAGAAATCAATCCAGAGAATGAAACGAATGAATCCTTCGCTTATATTGAAATAGCAGAGTTGCAGCCTAGGCGCATTCAGAGAGTGTCAGCTGCGAGCCGAACCGGTGCAAACCAGTGCCTGAGTCCCATAGGTGTAGACTCTTCATACCATGAGCATTTCTTCCACATCCACTTCCGCCTGACAGTTGGAGGGATACATCACATGAATGACCACGGCGTGACCACTAGGTAGTTCTCCTCTGACCACCTGAGAAGCATTCCCAATTTCCACACTGTCTCCTGCGCAGTGTTGCCCTTGTTGCCCTTGTGATTTCCAAGTGTCTGGGTCAGGCACAGCTCCAGGTTCATCAGCAAGATTGCAATAGCATCCTTGTGGCAGACCTGTCTTTCTTCCCTTCAATGGAATTGTCTCGTTGCTTCCTTGCCCTGTGTACCAGTTGTAACCGCGGCTGAGCGCAGCAAAGCCAACGTTGCCAAGGCTAAAAGCAATATGACCTTCTCCATCATCCCACTGTGAGTGGACTTTCTGTGACTGGTTGCTGAATTGACGGAAGCGCAAGCATCCCGAAATTCCTGCCCATCGATGTTCACAAACCCATGGGTTCAACTTGTCCTTGTCATAGACGTCAGTCACTGGAGAGTTGTTAGGTCTCTGTTTGCAACGCACCGGTGACATGGGTGAATCGTGGAGCGAATCAGGTCGTACTCCTGGAGGACCTTCGTGGAAGGTTTCAAACTCATAGGAGGACATGATCCGTAGGGAGGGTCGAGGATCTCCATAAGGCCAAAGGATCATGAACATCATGGCCAACGAATAGATCTGACCATGTTTGTAAAGAGGCCTACAACCACCAATGTCCCGGCCATCCCAATAGCACACAGGTGACTCCGGCGGTGGCCTCCCTTCATCATCTGGTTTCCAACGCTCTCTTTGCTGATCATGATTGTCAATGAACATCATGGCTCTGTCTGTGGGGTAGGGTGAGCTGCATTCTTTCTTGTAGGAACATCCACTGAAGCCATACTGGTGCAACTGCAAGAGCTCTCCAAAGTGGTTTGACCTGTTGTTCCAAGTGTTGTCCTTGAAACTGTCAAAGAGAATCTGCGCCATACGTTCGCCATAGGAGAATTCGGTGGCTGCCCCTATGGAGAGTGCCTTCTCTACTGTCTTGGCATCTTTGAAGAGTTCCGTGTAGTATTCCTGCACCACAAATTCCCAAGGAAATGGAAGGATAATCTGGGCTAGAGACTCAGGATAAATGAAGATTGCTGCATCAACTCTGATCATGTTGACTCCAATTTCAAAGAGATCAAAGAGATAGGATCCAATGTGCTGCTGAACTTCTTTGTCCTCGGTGTTCAGATCAGGCATGCCATACATATCACAAAGACGCCTGTTGTTTGAGAAGGGTGGCAAGCCACAATTTGCCTCCTTGTTGTCCGAGTAATGGTGGAAACTATCTCGAGTGTACTTGTTTGCTTCTCGGTCCCTACGATAATTGAGACCATTGGGATAGTTCCTGCTCTCATACTCAGTGCCAGCCCAGCCCATACATTTTGCAGTTGACTCTTCCTCTGTGTCAACTGCTCGCCCACAAGTTTTTCCTCGATCCTTTTTGGGAGTAAACACCCTTGGAGGAGCCATGTGGTTGAGCACAGCATCCACCATGACATTCACACCGGCTGCACGGCATCTTCTCACCATATCCACAAAGTCCAGGTAGGAACCACTACGACTTTCCAGGCGGTATGACACTGGCTGATATCTGGTGACCCATGAGTCGCCAAGGATATGTTCGACTGGAGGAGAAATCTGGACTGCTGTGAATCCAGCAGGTCCAAGGTAGGTCTCACATTCCCTTCCAATGTCTGTCCAGGGCCACTCGAAAAGGTGTGTTGCAACCAAATCAGGTCTTGCCATGTCACAAAAGCGGGAGAACAAGTCGAAGCCGCTTTCGGCGGCGCTTTCTGCACTTCCTGCACCTTTCATCAAGGCGTCTTTGGAGCCACAAGATCGAACTTGACATCGTCCAACTTCCCAATAAAGAAAGGTGTCTCCTCCAACTGTGTTCATCCTCTGCATACAATTGTACAAACCTGTGGTATTCTGGCCGAATCTGTTTGGCCCATAGTGCCAGCCAAGCACAGCTGGGGCTTTGTTGGACTCGTCAACAATCACAGTGCAATTGACAGGCTCATGGGGTTCTACACACCTGGCATAACGAGCCACTGGCATCTCATTCTTGAGAAAGAGAAATGTCAAAGATAGAAGGACGATGCTTGCGCCAATCAGGGTACTAAAGGCAAACGCCGTAGTTCCCTTTCGGAAGAGACGCAACATGCTCCTCGTTCTCTCGGCTCCCACGTTGATGCCCATGTCTTTCTTGATGAACGGGGCAATGGCAACCTGACAAAAGAACTGCAGAAGGCCCAAAGGCAAACCTGAAATGATCATTGCATCAGCAAGCTCCTTCTGGTTGCGTGTAATGAATGTGACTCCATTCATTCTTGCTAGGATCTCACACACAATGGGCGAGAGGAAGGCACAGAAGTGGCTGCAAACCTGGTTGACTGTCCCGTAGCTCAACAGCCGCCATCTTGAGTTCAAAATGCGAATCTTCACCGTCCAAATGGCTGATTCCCGAACTCCTTCTAAGAACAAACTCAAGACGCCTACGACCAAAGCAACCTGGGAGCGTCCTAGGCTTGTGATGGTGGACACCTCATCTTGGACAAGTTCTCGAAGCATCGTGGCTGGCGCAAGCATCAAGGCTACTCCAATGAGGAACGAAAAGCCATGGACCGATGCATTTTTCAGAGCTGCAGCCCACAAAAAGGTACCGCCAGCCAGAATAAATGCAAAGAGAACGCTCAAGCGCGAGAGGTTTGCGCTACTCCAACCATTGGAAAGCCACCAGGTGATGTAGCAGGTGCCCGGAAACAAAGCAAGGCTCCCCACACAATCACTGATCAAGAGCAGGATGAAGGACCTCTTCTGATAGATCAAATCCAAATTCCATGCTGGGAATCGATCACCTCTGTATGGCCCTGGAGCAAAGAAAAGAAGACCTCCTGGGATGGCTGTAAGAAGAATCATGATCAAACCCACTGGCAAAAGCAGCAATGAAATCGATGTCGGGATCGGCTGCTCTTTTGTTCCCATCTTGGAAGATGGAGAAGCCACGAAGATGTAACCTGTGAGGAGCCAAGTCACAACATAGCGCATCATTTCAAGTGCTCCCAAACGAACAGCATACTCACTCATGTCCGCCTTGATGGACATCATGAAATTAAAGACCAGGAACAAGAATGATCCAGATGTCACCATGCCATGTAAGAATACCAGCAATAAAGCCATCTCAATCCTTGGGTATACAGGGAATATTGTGATGAGGAGTGGCACTTGCAATAGCAAGCAAATAGCCATCACCCTTCTTGGCTCTATGTATCGACAGAGTGCTGCCCACATTGGTGCCGACACGGCAAATGCCAAGGCATTGATTCCAAAAAGAGCCATACTGAGAATCGGTGGATCAATCTGAGTCCCCAGAAGACGTTGGGCCCAAACCGGCACGGATTCGCCTCCTCGCAAACCCCACTCTGTGGCCATGACGAAGGTCAGGAACTCTGCAATGGGTGAAGCCACATATCCCAGAGCCACGATGATATGAATCCGTTGAACACCTGGCAGCACAGCACTGCTCAGCACTTGCACCGAACCGTTGCACCGAATCAAAGAGGATCAAATAGCAACCGAAGAGATTGAAACATTTCGAAACTACCAAAGTACATCATATAAACGTCACAAACAATTATATAATATACATATCATGATTGTAGGACATACTACGGTGAGTAAGTCTTGAATGGATGAGAACTGCTGTATGTATTTTCATGGATTTCCATGATAATCATCGGATTCTTCTTACTACGACGCTTTGTTTGACTGCAGTACATACCTGTTACCCATGCGAGAGCAAACCATCTCCCGTCTGAACCAACCAGTTGCCCTGCTCGCCTGCAGTACGACTTAAAAGCCATCGTGCAACTGCATCGGGTTCCCTTTCAAAGTTGACATCTTCACCAACACTAACAAGGATCTCATCTATACCCCAAGACTCATGCAGCTGAACTTTCTGCTTCACCCTCTCTGCCAATTCTTCTTCATCCAGCTCCTGTGTCAGAAACTCTGAGTCTGACGGTGCAAAGCTTGCATTGGATCCTCTTCCATGTGCAACGGCATTGTCCACAAAGGACACAGGAGCTGTTGGCCGGCGACCATCGCGACCATCGCCATCGGGTCTAGGTGGTAAGATGGCATTTTCCGCAAATGGCTTGAAAGTGGAAGCTCGTGACCTGGCTGCTGGACTTGCATCTGTCAATGCAATTGAGGAACCTGGAGGTGCATGGACAATTGCATCAAACCCGTCAGGATCCGAAGTTCTGCGGGTTGGACTGCATTGCAATGTTGGATTTGGATCCGCTGCCATTTGCGGCTCTCTTCCAAGAACTAATCTGTAAGCGGTACGAAGTCGTTTCTGCCAAATGTCCAGAGGAAATGTGCAGCTTACAGCCTCTTCGGCCATTCGATGCAATTGGTGTGTAGGAGCATCCATGGCCCGCTTGACAGCTGTACGCAGCTCCTTCCGCAATCGGTCCAAGTTTTCCCGATTTTGTGCCAAGAAGTAAAAGCCTGGCACCTTGCCCAATCCTCCGGCCTGTGCACCAACGAGTAAAGCCCCGTGCCAGGCAAACTCAATGTCAACATACCCAAAGGGTTCATCACGAGAAGGCATGAGACAAAAGTCTGCACCAAGCTTCATCTCTTTGAGGGCTTCTTTGTCCCTCAAGAACTGAATGTGAACGTGCAAGCGGCCAGTGTGGCGCCCACGATCTTTCAGTGCTTCCAACTTGGTGGCGGCATAGTGCCCGAAACCATCCCCAACAGGGCCCACTAGAATGAGCTGTGCATCCGAGAAGTGCGACAAGAGCCAATCCGCAACATCAGCAATGAGATCTACGCCTTTCTGCCTCACCAAGCGGCCCAATGACACGAAAAGTCGGGCATTTGGGTTCTGCTCAAGGCCAAACCTCTTCTGAATCTTTTGCTTCGCATCAGCCTTTGCCTCAGCCAAGTTCCCTGAAATGGAGACTCGCTCCTCTTCCAGCATCGGGTTGTCCAATCCGTACACAACTGGCAACTCCCACAAAACACCATATTGGGCATGGCATTCAGCAGCGTACCATTGCGACACCGCGCATACACCAAGACCATTCTGATGCTCAAGGATAAAATCCACGACTGCCTTCAGCATGTTGAATCGACCATCCAAGAGCAAATGCTTTTTCACCATCTCCTTTGGCAAGTTCCATACAGATGCAATGCGCTCCAAACGATGGCCTAGAATCATGTCAGTACTAACAGTGCCTTGATACTCGGCATTGTGTAGTATAAGCAAAACCTTCAAATTTGGATGCCCCCGCAGAGCATACCAAGGCGCAACTGCTGTGTGAAAATCTGGACAATGGTACACCTCTGGCTTGTGTCGCACCAAAAGAGCTCCCACTGCTTGATTCCACAGTGAAAAGAATGCCAGCACGTTCTTACGAGACATTGGGTTTGGATAGATGCCGTCCAGGCCTCGAGCTTCAAAGAGTGGGTGCGACAGCATCAAGAACTCCACGTGTGGCTGGTCAGGAGGGTCCTCTTCAGGAACATAGCGAAAGACTCGAACGTCATGCCGTACATCTTCTACAACTAGGCGCAAAGGTGCCTGCTCATCCAAGGCCTTGCCATATTCTAATGAACCAGGGATATCCTTCAGCATCGGATGCACCAAGAGAATGTCCGAGGGGTGTTTCCTTGCAATCAAGTCCACAACCTTTCCTAATCCTCCAGCAGTTGCCCGACATTTTGGTAGATGTGGCAAAGAGTGCTCAATCGATGCAAGCATCACTGGAAAATGGCGGGCACCAGATTGTTCTCCCCCAGTAAACAATGCCTCCTGACTCCTGACGCTCACTATGTTTCGGAGCTCAGATTCTCTGTGGGGTAACCTGTTTTGTTGGACAATCTCAGGCATGAGTTCTTGGACGGTCCGTCGCCTTCGAGTCAGCACAAAGTCTAAGCCCCAATAAATCAGGACTGGCAGGAACCACAAACATGCCAAGACAATCGAATAGGTTGGTACAGGAGGCCCAAAGGTGGAAGGAAGCTCAGGCTCACTGGGCTGACCATCAGTTGCTGCTCCAATAGCTCCTTCACCCTTCAGACCCATGTTGACCATGCTGACCATGCTGACCATGGCGTTGGCCAGGTTGGCTGCCATGACGATAGAAAGCTCTGCCGCCACCC
This sequence comes from Breviolum minutum Mf 1.05b.01, assembly GCA_000507305.1. Taxonomy (NCBI): domain Eukaryota; class Dinophyceae; order Suessiales; family Symbiodiniaceae; genus Breviolum; species Breviolum minutum. The sequence continues at coordinate 39,872 of DF242993.1, read as the reverse complement.
TGCCGCCCGGCCCTGTCCCTTTCTACGGTTGACTGGAAAGGTTGCAGGGTACACACACTGCAAGCGTAAGTGCCAAATGCACTGAATGCAGGCAAATACAATCCGTGCTCACCGCAAATCAACAAATTTTCAAGTGCTCTTCATCAGAAAGTTCACAGATCTCTGTTTTTTGTTTCCGAGCAAAAGACTTCTACGAAAGATATCTAACCATCCCAACCTGCATGGGAAACTGGATTATGCTGCCACCAAGAGGGGCAAGGGTGGCAACAATTTGCAAGAAGAGACCTTTTTAAAAAGATCTCAGAATTCTCCAAAGCTCAAAGCTTGGGAAATGCAAATCTGTGCTGGCTGGCATTACTGTATTGCATAGATTCGTATAGATGATGCCTTTTCAGTGTCCAGAAACACACCTGAAACTTAGCTGCCTCTACCCTTGCAGCAATTTGCTTTCCAAAGCCTTTGGCGCCTGGGAACTTTCAAATGATCCAAAAAGTGGAAATGTAGTCTCAGGTGATAAAACCCAATGGGGACATGTGCGGTCATCTCAAGACAAATTGCGGGAAGAAAACATGACACGACACGGCAAAACACACTGGAACAACATAAAGCACCTAAGATGAAATCAACAAAGACTGAGGCAACACCCATTCGAAGATTCATTGAATTACTGCCAACTGTTAGAGACACATAAATTCAAAAAGAAGGAAGCACATCTGTGAGCATAAGGTATTGAGATGACCTTGTGTAGAAGTATATAGGGGGAAGAAGGTAAGAAACAGGGAACGGCTTTTACCGATCCTGAGCTTTCTGGGTCCCCACTTCTGAACTACTGCAGTGCTGTACAGAGCAAACACTTCACTTCGTGCACTGCTGCACTGGTTCCAGTGTCGAGATTTCGTTTCATTTTGCCGCTCAGACTAAAATTTCAACGCCAATAAGTACACACAGAAAGTAATATCAGTAGAAGGATTGCTGAATCATAGGACTTCGGTTGCGCTGCGAGCATCAGAAAAAGCATGCCATTCTCACTCAATGGTTGACAAATGTTTTAGTCTATGTGAGTAATGTTAGCAAGGAGCACAAAAGGGGTAACAAGATATAACAAGCTTGCAAATCACATGTGATCGAAGAATTCGATCACAGGTGATCGAGTGCAGCATGTGAATGCTCAATCAGTGCAAAATTCCGGATTTACCGGGTTGATCCGGGTTGAATTGGTCAGTCATCAAGGTCTACCATCCCGGGCAGAGGAGTGATCTGCACGGATTCAGGAGGCTGCATCCTCTCAGAAGGTACACAAGGCACCAAATTCCAACACCCAAAGGCTTTTCGAGATTCGACAAATCCCAAGGCTTTTCGACAAGTGTAAATTTGATGCCATTGCATTTGACGGAACACGACATGCACGTCGCTCCTGACTTCTTCTTCAGCAATCTTCTTGAGGGCAAGTCGACGAGCCTCTGCCAGAATTCCTCTGTAAACCTTCGGTCTACAAGTCACAAAACACAAGAAATTGAAAAACTACTGACATGAGAAAGTTGAAATTCGCAGAGATTAGAGAAATGCAACAAAGTATCAATAAAGCATGTTTACATGTCGACACCAAGTATTGCCAGAAGTTCCTGATGTTTTGGATGGAGCGACTGTGCCGAACCAAAACTTCGAGAGAACACAAGCTCAGGTTTTCAAGTTTAAGTTGAGAAGTGAATGGTACGTTGATATCAGAGAAGTGAATGAAGTGAATCAAATCATCCTGATGATATCTTTCCAGTCTTTCCTCCATGTTTTTTTCACCAAGGAACCGCAATGCGAACACAGTACCTTCGAACGATTTGGCCAAGCTGTGGGCAAAGGGTTCGGCGTCGCTCGATCACCCGCATAAAATTCCTGAGTTTTCAAAGCGGGAAAACAATCAAATATGTATTTATATATATATATATATATCAAATTTTTGAAAAACACTAATCAAACTCCCAAACTTGAACAGCCAAGTCTTTCCTGACACTGCTTCAGCTGATATGTGTCTCCACGCACAGGAAAGAATTTTCATGTGCAAGATTTGATTATCCAGTTTATCCCCACTTAATGCAATCCTTGACTGCACCAAATACATGTACAAGCGAGCAGCTCTCGCTTGAGACAAAGAACTTCCACATAAGTCAATGCAAAACCTGTCAGAAATCAAGGAATCTGACAATCGACACTGTTTGAAGGCGGGAAAGACTCGGAGATGAGAGCAGAGCAAAATGTCAACCTCGACACTGCTTTGGCTCGACTCTGCCTGATACCTTCTGAATCAACGGTATATCCGCAAGGACAAAGTCCTCTCCCCAAACCGCTCCGTTGTAAGCCACACGTGTGTTCAGAACCACCAGGCCTATCAGGGAGATGCAAATTTGCGAGGCACCAGATTCCACCTAGAAACGCATATCTCATTCTATAAGCTTGAAAGGCTTCTGGAGGGGTTTGTGGACCATGTCTATGTGTCTAAGTGCAAAAGTGTTTGTGTCAAGCGGTTGAGCACTTTGACTTTCTGCCAAGTGCTGAAGCATAAGGAAACATACATGCACACAATGCGCAGCTTGCGCATGCTTGCGCTGCGCCTTTGGCCAGGATGTGCAGAACTTGTACCTCGGGGCTGAATAGCTGATTGCGAGGATTGCAGCCACGAGCAGGCAAAAAGGAATCCAGCTAGGTGGTTGCGATGTTTCTGATTCCAACTCCTTGGATCCTTCACACTAGAGAAATTGGAGGGGCTTATAATTCCTTTGAAAGGATTTCCTCTTTGACACTTCCAAACAGTGCCCCTTTCACTTTAAGCCACCAAGACCTTTGGACGAATGGGTTGGTTGGGCTGGTTGTATCAGAAGGAATGTGTATCTTCATACAGAGAATGTCGCCAACGAGACAAACGAGACACGTTATTGAAACTCTCACGCTGCGCATAGGCCGCCAATTCCAGTTCCTGAGATGGAGCTCAAGGCCCGGCGAGGAACGGAAAACTCGAGGAGCGAAGGGACACCGCTGCTAATGTGAGATCTGCATATATATCATACATATATTACTGTTATATGTAAATCTACATTATATATCATTATATAAATATATTATATTGTTATAAATATATATATGCATAGGTGTATTGTATTGTATTGTCTCATCCATGTTTCTCCCTCGAAGCAACCGTAATGTTTCTCCTGCTACGTGCTACGCATGTGCTACGCATGTGCTACAGATCGCTATGGTTTGTTGTTGCTTCCGGGACCCCGGTGATCCGGGTGACGTGCCTGAGAAATATCGGCAATGCACGACTGCAGAGAGCCAGTGTCCATTCCAGCCAACTCCAATGCCTGACACGTGATGTCATCTGACACATGAACTCCTTCGAGCACTGTCATGCAAAAACTGTCATCTCGGATTGTGGCTGGGATCTCAGACCTCGATATGCATCAGAAAATTGTTGAAGAAAGGAACCTTGGAGAGTTTGAGACGGGCGAGGTTTTGGATGGTTTTGGGAATCGTGATATCGATGTAACGCTGAATGCACTGAATAACTCTTGCTATACGGCACAGGACCAAAGTGTATCCGTGTATCGTCTCATGAGCAACAAGTTGGCGCAGGTGTTGGCATTCTCAGCACACATTTTTGGGGTCTGTTGCCCACAGCGTTATCTGGAATTTCTTGAAAAGAAATGTAATCCTTGTGCTCGGCTCAAACCAATCGAACATTGGTTTGGAAGGGTTTGGAGTTTGGAAGGCAGAGCGACTGGTACAGAAGTACTCGCTTGTTGTGCTGCGTCGGAGAAAAAGAATTTGTGTCCAACTTTTTGTGTCCAACAAATGTGTTTTTTGCCTTTTCGCTGAGAAATCCTGAGCTCTGAAGCTTCGGCCGCATGGCCCTGGGCTCCCAACTTTTCGAAGCCACGGCAGGTTCACAGCTGTACAAACTTCTGCTCGCAGCTGCGGACTGGCGGCCGAGGCTTTCAGTCTTTTCAAATGGATAAAAATCTCGGGTGCAAAAACTCTTTCAGCAAGAGATGTAAGAACCATGAGAGGGTGACAGTAACTGAGGACTGACATGGACAGAGTGACTTGGGACACGAAGAAACCAAGAGGATTTTGTTACTTCGCTGTTTTTTCGGTTTGTTTCCCACTCCATCCTCACATCACGCCTCATTCCAAGCATAAGTCGCTGGTGTGTCCCAAAAACAGCTTGGTGTTTATTTTGTAGGAAGAAACTCCGCAAACCTCGAAGAATTCGGAACATAAAATCATATTTGCACCGTTGCGAATTGCTGCTTGACGTGTGTCAGCGAATTTGATTTATGTTTGCCTCGTCGACTCACAAGACTCACCAGTAAAACATTTGTCGGCTATGCATAGTCCTAGCTTACAGTCTCCGAGAGCATACAAAAGGCGATGTTACAAAAGTTTCTGTTCCAGAAGAGTTTCTCTGAAACGCAGGATGAGAAGCGGAGGCGCAATTCGCTTGGCAATCCCTGATTGGTCATCATCCGATTGAGGTGGTGCCTCAGTTGTGTATGGCAAAAAGGTTGACGACTCGACAACGACGAAAAAGGCCGCTTTCCCCGCGGGGGTCGAGCTTTTCTGGTGACAATGTCCTGGCATATCCCTTGCAAGGTCACCACCATCCAAAAATGAAGACTTGTAAGTCTTGCTTCAGTTGCACCTCTCCTCACTCTGAGTAGTTCCATGATTGTGGGGTCTGAAATATGATGGCATTGCATGGCTTGCCTTTTGCTCGTATACAGTATACGGTATACGTAGCAATTATCAGGTGCTTGTTCGTAATCCTTCCTTTCACATCCTTTCTCGTGTTCACATGTGCTCAATCATTGGTTCTTTTTCAAGCTCACTTTTCCGTCATGCATCTTTCAAACCTGACCAAGGGGCATCTTCTTTCTGAAATCTTGAGTCTCTGCATTCATCTCAGCCCTTGGCATTCATCAACAGCAACGAAAGCAAGTTCGATCAAAGGGACAAAGCACAAGGCACGCGGCAGCTGCCATTCTTGTGTCAAAACAACAGTGAGAGCTTCCTGACAACAGCAAAAGATATCAAAACTAAGTTTGTCTGTTTATCTCATTTTTCCAGTTGCTGAGCATTGCTAATCTGGCTTTCGAACAACAAACCACCCCCTCTCTTTACGTCAAGTTGCACAATGGCACAGACTTCACCCAAAACACCTTGCTTGCGGCGGCGATCTGGCGTTCTTACTGCAAACGTATAACAATTTCATATAATTAGTTAAGTACCTTTTTTTGCCACAAAGGAAGCAGAATCCTGCAATCCGTCAGTTCTGCATTTCGTTCTTTCCACCATTCCAAGAGGTTGCTTTGTTCGGCTTAAACTCCACCAGTAACCAGTAGATCCAAGTGATGTAAAGTATTTGTCCTTGGATCCCAAACCAACCCATCAGAGGGTCCTACCGTCTGCTCCAAGTCACAAGCCCAACATAGACCAGCAGTCATGACCTTGGAGAATCGATGTAGGCCGGCAGCTTGGCAGAAGCTCTCAAAGTGAGATCGGAAAGATCCACGCTGAATCCACGCTTGTGATTTCATATATTTCATGGATATTTGATATTTCGATCTAAATACACCCGGACATCAAAAAACCTTGAAAAAGACCTTCGACAAACTGTAAGGTATTTTCACATTGTGCATCATTGTGTCACTTGCCGACAGGGCACAAGCACTGTAGCCACAATGCGTTCCAGGGCGTTCGCAGGGCCAATGTCCCCATAACCAACAGAGGTCATCGTGTAGCCTTGGCCAGGCACCCCCCGAGTCCGCCAGCTATGCGGCTATGCATTATCATCATAAAATCTGCTATGTTTTATGATTTTTATGCTTTCATGGAGTTTAATCACACCGGTTACTACTGGCACGCCTGGATAACGACAGATTTTCTCTGTTTGTCTTTGTTGTTCAGTGTTTCAGATTTCAAAGTAAATCTCAAAACTCCGAACCAAAAGACTGCTTGTGGGAGGTCTTGGAACACAAATGCCTTCGACAGTGTGGCCACGCAGGTAAGCAAGGCAAACAAATAGCAAAACGAGAATAATTTCCTGCGGAGAAAAGTAGTCGAGCGTACAAACTCTCCATCAATTCCATGAGCATTTGACCACACTTTACGTCTCATTGTCACTAGTCACACTAGTCCTCTTGCTGCAGTAGCCCTCCGTTTTTTCTTTGTCCTGATTTAATCTGCCTATATCTGCCTGGATGCCATCTGAATGTCGTGTTCATTGTGTTGATTGTGTTCCGTGGCCAAGCAGCTGCAGAAGTAGTAAGATGCCACGTAGATGCGGAAAGGTTCCTCCCGGGTGATCACTCCAAAGGTCTCATCGACAGCTGCCTGGAGCTTCCGCGAAAGATTCCAGGTCACTGGCAGTGACTGGTGGCAACTTTTTTCTCGACGTCGAAACTCTTGGCATGTCTGGCAACTCCAATGCAATTCGAGAAATAAGACTGTTTGCACTCCAGTGCAAGTCTCAGGCTGTAGCTGAAATTGTGATTTCGGGAAATGCCAGGTCTGTCTGATTTTTCACCAAGTGTCAATCTCATCCAGCCATGTTGGGGTCCCGTCAGGTACCAGATCTATGGTCATAGCCCAAAGAGCTGCAAACCAGTGACAAACGAGAATCAAAACCTCGTCCCAAGGAAGCACTAGGAATGATTTTTTTTGCATCCGGTGCAGTCTTAACAAGTTGTCTGTTTCCAGAAGTGCTTTGTCAAATGTAAAAAAAATACACGTTTGACAAATGCTTTGCTAAAATATGCGGATTTCATCTAAAATCTAAAGCAAATCCTCTAAAGTTTGCGGCTGCAAACCCTGAAGTGATGCCTGGATATGAAATGTGAACAAATTATAGCTTGAATTGGAGAGCTTTGAAGACTTTGGACTTTGGAGATTAGCTTTGAGACCCGAGCCAAAACGCACCGCATGAGTGCGAGGTGTTGGTATGGCAGGGAGATTGGAGCTTCCAGCCTCACAGCGCGGAGTTTATAATCGTGAAGGTCACGAAGTGTGAAGTGTCTTGAAGTGTCAAGCATTTTCGAACACAGGTAGGAAGCGCCTAGGTCCAAGTGAATAGCTTGATGCAAAAACTTATCGCTATGAGGCATGCCGCCAGTTGACAAGATCTTGATAGATTCCGATCTCCAAACATTTCCAGACTCCATACGACTCCATAACTCTTCAAAAGTTGGCTCCTAGAAGTTAGCGCCGCATCGACTCATGGCACCTTTGGGCCAACCTGGAACTACGCATCAAACGTGTCAGCTTGAGAAGTCGCAAGACACCTTGGACGTCCGACACGGTTTATGCACTTTATGCACAGTTCGACTTTGAGAACGATCCTGTCGGACAGAGTCCTCGAAAACGTCGGAGTCTTGATGCCAGGTCACGAATTACCTTGATGAAGGTTAGTTCCTCAGATTTCACAAATTCGAAGATTGCTGCAATTTAACGTTTCGTTCGTGGACAAAACCAGGTTCTGGGTCCTGCAACTGACAGCAACGCTGTCAAAAATTATAGCATGGCACCCAGCCTGTTCTTTGGGGATTTTTGCTTTGATAAATCGCCACTTTGCAGCAAGGCATGTTGCTTATGGTGGCCAGATGCGTCACCACCAAGGGTTGTCCCATGCATGGGTTTATTGATATGGGATCTTGGACATACACTTGATGCATCTTGATGCTACGCAAGACATGGGGTTGAGCATTTCTTGTTTACTGGCGGATATAATGTTGTTCCGTTGAGCGACAATCTCTCATTGGGGGGGGGGGGGGTACTAGGAGGATGTTAACAATGTGAACGTTCCAACATTCTGTACTTGTTCTGGGGAACTTTTGGAGGGGGTTCTCCCAGTTGTCAAATATCTGTGGCAAAGACCTGGACCAAAGCTTGGCGAGCAACGTTCTTTCGCAGTGGATGAAAGTCATTCAGAACACATTCACAATATAAGCTTTTAGCATCTGCCCCTTGTCTATCCTACCATTTGCCTCGAGGCGAATGAAACACTGGAAACCTTCAAAAATCCCTACGCTATAAAAGGACACCGAGTGAACGACCAGAGCTCTTCGATCTACGAGGACTTTGAAGAGCGGAGCATTTCGGTATTGCTGCGAAGCTTCCTTCAAAAAAAAAGTTGAAAGCCTCGCAGCCTCTTTGGCTTTCAGAAGCAATGAAAATGGCAGTTAAACGTCGGGTCGATTGGTTGCCTAGTGTCTTCGAAAGCAGCAGACCCAGAACCAATCGTTAGAAGCTCGAATGGGATCAAAGTGATGAAGTCCAAAAAGAACCAAGTCCTTTGTCCCACAGAAAAAAGGAGTAAACAAACACAGCAAATAAAAGCGGCAAGCATGTTGAATCACGTTGAACTACACTGAGTCAAGTCCAGAGCATGTGTTGAACAGACCTTCAAAGCATCATGGTGACTGTGAATATATGAGCATATCATCTTGAATCTAGAACACCTCAGAATACTCCCAATGCGAATTTCTATACCTTGAGTTTCGCAACGACTTTGCATACTGCCAAGGTGTCCTTAGATAGTGCAGAATAATGCTTACCATCCGCACTTCCCATTCATCGCCTGCACAAGGGGAAAAATAGCACTCGCATCAGGGGAGTGCAAAGTTGATTCTTCCCCTCCCCAAGAAAGGCGCTAAATGTCTACGAAATGTAAACAACAGTAGCTTTACATCCGAATGTGAAGAGACCAAAGATAGCTTAGCAAAGGAATATCAAAGGTAGATTATGATAGATGAGGCAGGTATGGTTTGCATAGGGTCGACAGCTTCTTGACCAGTGCCTCGTGGTGTTCTTCGGACATAGGTGGTGAAGAATTGCAACACCATGTCGATCAGGAAGATCAAATCCACAACTGAGTCCGACTGCTGATAATAAACGTCAAACATCAGATTTGCGACGGGTTCGCAATGTCCAATAGTACCAGATTCTTGGCTCTAGCCGTGAAGGCTATTGAGGCATAAAGGAAACTCTTTAAAAAAAAGGTACTGATTTATTGATCAATACTGTTGGGTCTTCGCGGTGTTCATCGATTTCATTTGTTCTTGATTCTTCTTGATTCATCTTCAGTTTTCAGTTGTCACTATTTACCATCTTCAAATCCTAGAAAGCAGAACGATAACACTAGTCATCTGCTAGCTGCTGATTGTTTGCACTGAGCACATGGCCAAGACTTGTCAGGAAAATCCAATCAACTTGTAGCTTCAACAGACCCACCTGAGGGTGCATTCCAGATTTGAAGACTGGAAAAACAGGAATCGCTGAGCGCTTCAATTCATCATTTCGTTTCATCGTTTCATAGGTTGCTTCTCCCTTCCTTGTCCCTTCCCACGATCTTTGTTGGTCTCAGCCTCCAGGTCAATCCATATGTGGCCGGGTGACATGTCCCATTTCCCAACCCCGCCTGCAAAGGTGTCACCAATGCTACCCAAATCAAGGCTAAGGTCGTGATGCCCTGCCAAATGTTCGCTGCAACATTGCTGTCAGGATTGATCACATACCTGAGACGATTAAATTGCAAGACTCAATGGAAACACATCCTATCAGCGAAACACGCATCTGTGAAGCACGCACTTGCTGCAGCTGCAAATTGCCGTCTAACACATCACTCTGCGGCGAGTGATTCTTTCCATCCCACATTCACGACAAGATTAAGCTATATAAACATATATATATATATATGTCAGTCAAGCCAGTAACATCTACTATCTTTTGGAGATTGTTTGAGTTTTTACACAAGCAACCCTTCCACAACAAAACAGTGTTCTTCATACAGCAACTCTATACCAAGTGTCATCACCCTAACCTCTTTCCAGCCAGAGCACCATGGTTTTTGCATCATGAAGACTCGAGTTTTCTGGCCGCGAATGATAGCAAACTTTGTGTTGTCCTGGAACGCAAAGTTTGAGGTTCCCTCCGTGCAGCAACATGTGTCCAATCCAGAAAAATGAATTGCAATGCATTGATTGCATTGACTGCATTGCTGTTTTCTATGCAATCAACTGCAGAGCTGTCAATCCGTGAAAATCCGAGTCAAAGGCGCAAACCGCCTGAGGTTCCAACATGTTCCAACATGTTCACATTGTTTTTTTCGTGCTTCCTCCTCTAAAAACGATCTCTTGGTCATTGCTGAAGCCGTGGCAGAAGCTGTGGGAGACCCAGGCCACACCTTTGTGGTAGTCTTGGCCTGGTCAAAACTTTTGCAACACAAAACAAAAAGCAAAAGCACAAAACCTGAAAAAAAAACAATAAAATGTCATTACAGCCTCTCAGGGCCCCCTCAAAGATTAAGCCAAAAGATATGACACGCAATCTCTTTGCCCTTGATCGCTAAAGTCGCTGCCATCTTCTGAGCTATAGGCCGCATCACTCGCGGGTTAGTGCTTTGGTTAGCTCAGTTGAGCTTACCTCCTTGACTACTCCAACAGGGTTGGATTAGATGATCAATCCCTCGACCATCAACAATCAGTCACCCTGATTGGCCAGTCACACTGACACCCAATGCACTTCAAAAGGTACCCAATGCACTAAATTAATGCGAAAACGGACGCACGGAATGGGAGCTTCCACAAAAGGAAAATAAGCTGTGAAGACGTGAAAACGATGTTTTACCAACTATGGGTCTTGGAACCCTAATCTGGAAAACGAATCTCCAACACTCGAGAGAGTAGAGGGCAGTGTGGATCAGGTTAGACATCCGCTCCAAGTCTGGAGAGTCTGACCTGCCACGAATCAATGCCATCAAGGCGGCTGTATTGTCTATGAAACAAATGCCTCGACGATGTCGAAATTTATCAGGTCGGCCATCAGAAGCTCAAGCGGTGCAATTTTCTTGTCTTCTGGCGAGCACAGATCACACATGCATGACGGCTGGGATGTCTGCCACACATGCTTCCCTCTGCTCACCTGCTGATCCAACCACACAATCACAAAACCTCCTGTGCCCTGTCTAGGAGTCTCCAAGGCTGCGTCTGACTCAACACAAAACCGTTGGGGAGCTGGGCAGCACAGAAAAGATACGCGTGGGTCTAGATCGGAGGACTGCCTCAATAACTTCGAAGAACAGTAGGAGTGGCGAAGTGATCTTCATACCTCGCTCATACTGCCGCTCGTTGATCGCCGCAAGGCCACCACAGCCAACCCGGCCATAGATCCCTTGCTCAAGAAAATTGATGGTCCCGTATAGCTTCGCCATCCTCCAAGCTTAGCGTCCAGCACCTGCCGCCATAGCGGGATTAAGCGGACCATCTCAAAAAGCATGCGAAGGGAAGTTGATTGACCAAATCTTCAAGCATAGGGAACCTATGTGACTCGAACCAGGGCCTCGGGAAGAGTTTGCGAAAGGCTAAAAGCAGGGCTTCCTGATGAAATGGCTGCGGTGGCAAGACGTTGCCAAGCCTCACCAGGTTCACTACCTGGCAATGGCAGGCAAGCCCTGCGAGTCCATGTCCAAACCAGGAGAACTGGAAGTTCTGATCGCACCTGGTGCACGGGTTGGCCATGCATGGTGCATACCGGAGAGGCGGCAATCCATCTGGCCCCACCGTCGGAGCCAAGAACCAAGGCTTGTGCACCGCAGAGGACCAAAGAGTCTAAGCCTCGTCATCCTTGCCCTCGTGCAACTGCTTGGCGACCTCTGCTTCGAAGTCTGCGAAGGTGGCCGCAGATAAGACCACCTCAGAAGTGTGTGCTGCCTGTTCCATGCTCTGAGTCACCCCCACAGCAAGGAGGCAACACTCACAAACAAATGCCACTTTTGGCTTAAGTGACACTTGAGCCAAAATGATAAACAGATTTGAAACATCCCTGTTAAGATGAACACTGTGCACCCAAGCCTGCCAAACTCAACACAGTAATATGTAATTAATCACCAAATCTTCAATATACTTCAATCCCATCTCGAAGCATATAGTGTTCCATTGACTATCTACAGCCTGGAAAAACAAAGCAAAGCCAAGATGGTTCACATCTGCTGGTGATCAAAGCCAATGATAAACATCTGCACTCCCGTGATAGTGATCAAACTTCCATGTGATCAATGCTGGACTTTACAAACTGTCTGAAAGAGGCCAGACTTCGTGAGTCCATGCACCATACTGTCCAATTGAATCCTAAATTTTGAGAACTCGCATTTTTTCCCATTCTTACATATCGATTTCACGCAATCATCAACTGCTTCTTTTTGGCCTTGCGGATGTTGACTGAATTCCAACGGGACAATTCTTTCTCGGGAGCGATGGAGACTCCTGAGTCGTAACAAGAAATTGTTGATAAATCGATGTGTATTCTCTTGATGAGAAAGTCTCATTGCATCACAAGTTGGCACGTGAACAGGTCCCCCACTGATTCACTTCACAAATTGAAATCATTGCGGACGGTGACAGGAAAATGGAGCAGAGCATCAAAAAAAACACGCATGAAAAAGAAATTAAAAACCGATCAAAAATGAAAAAATGGATGGATCAAAATGCAAAATGCACCAAAACCACCCAAAACACCATGCTAGTGCTGAAATTGCAAGACTTGAAAAAGCTGCAGATGAGTGTCGATAGGTCGCCTCTTTTTTCAATATCCCTCGAACAGGAGCATCACGAGCCTCTCACACTCCAAGCTCCCAAAACACGAACCGAAAAACCGAGCTGCTGGCTCCCACTTTGTGTGGCTTTGAGTCTGGTTCTGGTACGTGCGGATATCTAAAGAGTCTGTTGAGTCTATTTTTCGTATGCTTCTGCCCTCTTTCAGTCTCAATTGCAATCTGCGTAATCTATTGTTCAAGCACAAACGTCTCTTTACCGGAGTTATTTCAGCTGGGCTGTCCTTGTCGAATGACTGCAACGTGCTGATACTGCCCGGTGCTTGGCTCCCCTTCAAAGGACACGCTTTTGACGATTCTCTGAGCGCGCTGGTCTGCTTCCTGGATTGAGATCAATTATAAGCATTGACAATATTGACAAGGAATTGACAAATGTAGAATTAGAAAGAAGTACAACGACACAAGAAATACAACTTCTGCATCTTGTGTTTTAATGTTTCTTTTCTGGCAGAGCTGTCGCTTCCCAGTCCTTGCTTGGGGTGGTTGACTTGGAAATGCTGACGGAATTGAGAGCCAAAGACCTGGGAGATCCACCGAACATCACAACCAAATTGACGGAGGGTTGTTTCAGAGTTTCTTGCTCCTGCTATTTCATGATCCACCTTTCATTAAATCAACTGGATCTGGCCCAGCTTGAATGTCCAAAAACAGCAGTCCTGGAAAACAAAAGCCCCCAAAAAGGAAAAAGTTTCTTGCCATATGCTTTTTGCAGCTTTTCCATATTGGCGCTGAGGGGTAGCAGCCATGGGTTCCCCATTTCCCCCTGCCATGGTAATTTTTGACAGGCGGACAAAAGACAAGATTGCCATATGTTGCCATACTAGTTTAGCTACATCTGCTTCCCATCGTCAATGACTTGATTAGACTTCTGCCAAAGGTCCAGCTTCGATCTGCCTTTGATACCGCACTCAAAGACTGGCATGGAGAGGATAACGACAATGGCCGGGACAGATCCAAGGGTGGTCGATGCTCAACGACTTCACGCATACGCAGGTTTTCCAATTCCTGAGAAATCTGCGTCGAAACGTGACATCTGAGAAATCCGTGATGCGGCTGATGTCGGTTTATGACAAGGACGGAAGAACAGCATGACAAGGACGAGTGGCCAAGGACCGAAGATTCGCATTCATCTGTTCCAACTCCTGGACTGCGCAAGTGACATGATACGAAATGTTTTAGGTTTATAGGATGCTTGTAGGATGCATGTATCAACAAAATGGTTCTTGAAGAGTTGCAAAATTTTGAAAACCGAAGAAGTTCTGTGCTTCAAACGTTGAATGATCTCCTTCTGCAACTCCGATAAGAGATGCTGCCATCGCGAAGCTGATGCATCCATGGACGCGTTCGACGAGAAAGAAATCAAAAACAGAAGGGACAGTGGCAGTGCCACTTGCATGTTGGACCTTGACTTCCTGTGGAACTGTACTCTTGCGACTCTTTCTGCATGTGGTTTGAACTGTTGGAAAATGCATGTTGCAACCGCCCTCTTTGACCACTTAAAACAGCTGCGTCAGAGATTGGCTTTCTCTGGGCCGACATCCGACCGATCACCGAATGTCAATGACTGCATCGGAGGTGCCTTGACTTTTTCGACCGACCACTTTGGACCGCTGACATGCTGAGCTTTTCTCCGCATGGTCACTACACGTGCACATGTGCGAAACTGCGCACCCTTTGGAAAGTGATGGCTTAGATTTACAACTCAAAAAAAAACTTGAGAAACAAGCAAGGTCGGCGCTTTTGGACATTCACTCTTGGGATTTGGAAGGTTCTGCACATGCAGCAAGCACGTTTGGCCAAGCCTATGCCCACGTCTTAGGACCTATTGGTGAAGACTTGACACCAGGAAGTTGCATCAAGACATCTAGATAAGACTTTAAAATAGTTTGATACACAATAGCAAACTTAAAAACTGCTCTTGGAGGGAATGTATGTAGAGTACTCCCTTTGCTCGACTGCTTTCGACGGTAAGCACTCTTCTGAAGACAAGGCCTCGTTCGTAAAAGCTTGAAATGTGCAGCGAAAGCGATGCAACAGCGACGGTTGCCACCACTCAGAAGAGAGGGGCCTGCGAATCCGAGAGTCGTCGAGCTGCAAAAATGCGTTCAGCTTCAAGGTCCGGCCTTTGGCACCCGTCCCTCTTCTAGAGCCTGACGACGGAAAGGCCACGAGGAAGAGTCCAAAAGAATCCGTCTTGACGAGATGATCCCTAGCATATTATATTTTATAGATTTTTCCTTATATAAATGTTCTTAATCTATCTTGATGGGTCAGAGAGTCCACGATGCTCGTTTGCCATGGTTATGTTTGTTTGCTTTGTTGACTGTTTCAATTTATCTCGTCCTCTTCATGTTTCAATTTGTTCTTGTTTCTTGTTGTTTTCGGCACTTTCAGTCGTGCAGTCTGAACCCATCTGAACCCATCTGAACCCATAGAACACCTCGATTCTGCGGTGGACGTCTCGCAGCTTGCATTCTTGGCCTCACGCCCATGCTGGCTCTGGAAATGAGCAAAGACTTTTCCGGTAGACTTTTTGGCCTTTCGGGACTTTTGCGGGACATTTTAGGGGACGTTTTGAGTCTTTGAACCTCTGCCGTCCAAAGGCTTCCAATGGCGCACTAGGAATTTTCTACAGCAAGTTTCCAAAGTCTTCATGTCTGGATGTCATTTTGCGATTTCAATTGCCAATCTTCTCAAACGAGATCCTCATGTGCTTGGAAACGTGCTGAGCTTCCAACTCCAAGCTTCCTTCAAGGACTCCTGTTCCTCTCGCTTGGCAGCCTGACACTGAACTTGGAGGAAAAATGAGGAAAATAGGACTAGGTCGGGTGAGAGACTGAGAGATCGTAAGAGTCAGAAAGAGTGGAGAAGTGCACTCAAAGGGCAAGAGCGCAAGAGCCATAAAGAATGAAGACACAATTTGCAATCAAGTAACAGAAGGTATTCAAGGACCATGGTAACAAATTATCAGAAAAAGAAGGAGAAAAAGAAATACTGGGAAGAATGCGATTGTCTCCATCGCACGGCCTTCGAGTCCCCACTCTGCCTTCTGCAAGTGGCTTTCAAGCTCCATAATGTGGGATTCGTGCTGTAGGATGTTCACCTCCGGAGCCCACCCAAACCCGGTACCCCCAAAACCGCCAAACACCTGTAGAATTCGAATCGACCTTCCGGCTTTCATAAATGCTGACACTGGGCCACACGGGCTCGAGAGCCGTTCCACATTCCATGCGTGTGAACGTGCTACAAATCTACCAAGTTAATATCCGAGAAAATATAGAAAAACAATTCGAGCGCAATGATATGCCAAATCCTGCAGTTCCGGCACGAGAAGCGGGGGCACCTCCATCTCCAATCGTTGACGCTCCTGTTCCTGTCGCTGCGTCTTTCTCGCCTCGATACAACATGTTAGCTTGGTTTCCACGTCTTTGTGTTGTTCCGTATTTGTAGCATTACTGTATCATGATTCATCATGATTGATCATTGACGTCGTCCAAGAGCTTATGGCTCGGCAACAAGGATTTGGGTGCCACCTGCACTTGCCGCGCCTCCATCTGGGCATGGAGGCAGTCGCGCAACTCCTCGCGTGCCTCGAAAACAAACTTCATTGTGATTTGAAATTTGATTTTCGGATCCAGGTATTCCGCACAAGTTAGCCATTCCCAAATGTTCCAATCAACTGCCAAGTCACAGGAAAACAGGACACAAACTAAACATCGATAAAAATAATAATATTTTGAGATGCTGAACAGCATTATATCTGCCAACACAATTGACATGCAAGATGTAGAACGACCAAATACAATCACCAAGAGCCGGAAGAAACCGTTCACCTGCCTTCAAACGTCCGAGCAGCACCTCTGGCCGAGGTCGACCTCAGAGTCGTCAGAAGTTGACGTGTAGGTTTGACGTGTTTGACGTCTGACACAAGGATTTGGGAGACAAATCTTGAGACGCAGTCAGCAGTGTGAGAGGTAGAATGCTTTGGACATGTGAACTGAAAAAAAAGTATAGAAATTACCCATAGATGTGCGGCCTTTGAAAAGCTACAAACTAAAAAACTACCGGAGGGGGGGCGAAAGCCAGCAAGGTCTGCACGAGCTTTTTGCATTTTTTCGCGCAAATTGATCTATTCATTGTTTATTGTTTGTTTTTTCGCTTGCTTGTTGTTTTCCTTGAAATTTTCTATGGTGTTTTTGTTGTATAGTTTTTTGTCGTTGTTTTCTTTGTATTACTTTGTCGTTTTTGTTTGTTGGTTGTCTTCTGCGTTTGTGTTTTGCTCGCAATTTTCTAGTATTAGTTTTTGTTTTTAGTTGATTGTTTTTGCTGGTGGTGTTTTGTTTGTTGTTGATGTTTTGGCTTTTTTAAACTCCTCCAATCGCAGTTTGCCACCACAACGAGGTTATATTGGTTGCTCTAGGTCCGCGCGCGCGCCCAAAAGAGTCTAGAAAACGCCTTCCCGAAATAGTTCCAAAAGCTCAACGCCTTCATGTCACAGAAGTTCCCAACTCTTTTGGTAGCCAAGTCGAACACAATCTACAAAACACTGTAAAAATCGCCTTTTCCAGCATCTGCAGGCCCAAAACATCGCATAGTGGCGTTTTGTTTCAATCCGCCACCCACCCGCAGGCAGACCAAGGGGGGAATCGATCAGGCGCTGTGCCAGAATTGCCTAGTGGTACAACGAGCTGCAAAAACAACCATTTGGGCCACTATTTGCCACCTAGGGCGGCAGTTTTTGTTCAAATGTCAGCACCCTCTCCCCCACACCCCCTCTAATTCTCACTTCGTTCGCAGGCTGAAACTTTAGCTAGCCTACCCGCTCGCTTTCGTAACTAAAGGTTGTGAGGAAAAACTAAATTCTGCAAACACTGAATGAAATCATCTTTTTGCGATCTGATTCTTGAAGTAATGGTGGGCATGCACTGAAAACGAATGCTTCTTTACTTTTGTTGAAGTAAATTATTTTCTGTACATTGAACCATTGGAGACATGCAAAGGCCAAGCATGGATTTGATTCCCAGTCATTGTCAACTGAATAGAGTTTGGCCAAGTTTCAAACGTCAATCTACATACAGTAGATAAATAGGTATAGACAGATAGTGACATATAGTTATAGACAGACAGACAGACACACAGACAGACGGACGGACGGACGGATGGATAGATGGAAGATAGCTAGATAGATAGAAAGGTAGATTGATAGATAAAGTTGAAGGTGGGAGAGAAAAAAACAAAAGACAGAAAAACAGAAAAACAGAAAGACAGAAAGACAGACAGACAAACAGACAGACAGAAAGAAAGAAAGGAAGGAAGAAAGAAAGCAGACCGAGAGAGAAGAGAGACATAGCACTCAACCATTGAACTAGTAAATTATAAGAGGTAGATTTTCTGCAAAGAGGTGGTTTGCTGTGGTGCTCATTCTGCTTATGTGTCCTATTTGCGTTTCATTGTGGGTAGAGTCGAGTATGTGGTGCTTGCAAATCTGTGACAACGTCACTTGTTCTCACGAATACTGTTGACTGAAACCTTGATTGAAGAAATGTATATAGCAAGGGCGAATACAAAATGCTTGCAATTTACGGCATGTTGTTTTGGTATCTGGTAGCTGCCGCATTCGAATCTTAATGTGCCTTGCCCAAGAATATTTGCCTTCGACTACCAATTTAAATCATAGAATGGCCTCTACATTATTGTGGAAGTGTGTGTAGCGAGCTTGCCGTACAAGTAGATAAGGATCAGGATAAGTTTATTGATGTGCACACGATTCAGCTTACAAAGGGAGGTAGTGAGTTAATCATATCTAGCAGATCTGTGTCTTTGTTTATCTTTATTATTCTGTGCTTATTTTGTTTTTGCTTTCTGTGAAGACATTTTTTAAAATCAACCCACGGATTGCTCAAAAACAGCTTCAAAGGTGGAAATAAGATGATGCAAAAATGCGCCCGTCACAACGCTTTCGGGCTTAGTTCTGGAGTTCTGGAAAGGCACAAACAAATCGGCAATCTGCAAGTGAACATTCGAACTATCTTCCGAATCACAGGCGACCTGCCAGCAATTGATCTTGTGCCAATTCTTCGGTGAGCTGTGATGCACAATCCTCCTGGAAAGCACGGAGTGAACTCACCAAGCTCAACCAGCCTCAACGTTCTCCCAGAATCCAGAAGGTGGAATCAACGAAACAAGTATAGAGGTTTAAACGATTTTAAACGTTTCAAGTCGTCTGCGAAACAGATTTTGATCACGATTCTGCGAAGCAAGACTCTTGTCCTGAATATCTTTGGAGTTAAAAGGAGTCTAAAAGTGAAATGCTGAAATGTTCTAATCCGAAAGCTTAGAGTTAGGTATACAAAGCTGATAGCTTGCGCATCCATTGTTCGAGCCACTAAGCTTGATCTTAAAGTGAACCACTCGTGGTTAAAGGCTTTAATCACGCTATGACAACCAAGACCATTCCAAATGTCTATTCCAGATGTTAATTTTGTCTAATTTTGTTAATGGTCACTACAAGTCACTCATGTGACTCATGTATACTCATGTCCCATTCAGGACTGGAAAGCCAATGGGTTCGACGCTGGCATCGGACGTCGGATGTGGTCCTTTTCATTGGACGTCAACAAGTCGCGACGGTGCTCTCCAAGGCCAGCCTGAGACCAAAAGGTGAAATGATGCCATGAAGCACCATGAAGCACCATGAAGCACCATGAAGCACCACGGTACCATTGTGGTTTCTTCATGGCTGGTGCTGTCTTTCGTTTCGAAAGGCACTGTGAAATGCAACACGTCACAAGGCCAACAAAATGGGCTTTTGTGGGCCGGGGGTTGGCTGAATTCACCTTGACATTTCACTGGGGTTCAACCGGTTCCCATCAAGTGTCCCGGAGGCCTTCCGTGGCCGCGGTGTAGAATGTGTGGAAGCTGTAACAACACCTTGCTTTGCCCATCCGAGGCAACTCTCACAAGTGAGTACCACTTGAACACGAAGCTTTCACAAGGGGACAAAGAATGTCTAGAGACCTCTGATGCGTACAATAAAATACCTGCTAGAGTCCATAGAACGGCAACGGCTTGTATTGTGCCATCGACACCCAGGGAAAAAAACATATACCCTTAGAGGAGGACTTTCTCGTTCAGCTTCTGCTTCGGCTTTTCTTCGGATCTCTTTGTCCTCACGAGCCCGGAGTGCTTCCTGTTCCGCTCCCCTTTATTCCCTTTTTATGTTTTCGTTCTTTTTTCGCCAAAATCCGTTAGATTAGACTCGATTAGAGGAGATCCCAACATGTTCTGTCATTGCTGCATCCATTTGGTTCGTGAAGCAGTTCGCTTTGTCATCTTTGTCCTCCATCTGCTTCATGAGGAAGTCCGAATGCTCCCGCCTCAGGTTAACCCCTTGAGCGACCAGTACGAGAAAGACGAGAAAGGAGAAAAACTCAGAAAGACCTGAGAGCCCGCGACAACCTGAGGAGACGTTGCCGTCGTTCTTCAAGTTCCTTTGACTCCAGTCAGCATTTTCTGAAGGTGGATTAAAACATTTCAACAAGAATTTCATCTCAGCCCTGTCCTCGTGCTTCTCCCTGATTTGCTTGTCATCTTGACGTTTGCCAATAGCCTCCGATCAAGCGAACGATTTAGGTGCAATTGAATTGGAAACATCCTGGCCAACACAGACTCGAGGACTTCTTTCACCAATTGACACTGACAAAATTGACGTACAAAATTCACAAATTGACACTATTGCACACGAAAAAACAATCCGCCAACGCCGCGAGCACCCACTTCACAGCGCACCCGGATAGCACGTTGCTCTAACTCTTTGATGTGCACGGCCTCGTGACACAATTTTTCCCTTCGCAAAATCTGAAATTTCTGTGTCAAATCAACCAATGTGTCCAAGATGCCATCCGCTGATCTAAGCACTCCTTCATGTTGTTGCACCTGGACACATCACAAGAACCAGCATGTCTTCAATAGTTTTGCCAAGAATTCCATGAATCCAGCAAGATATGAGAGTCATTGAGAGTCCAGAGTCTGAAGAGTTTGAGCATTGTCACAAACGTCAGAAACAGAGATGAAAATCCTGCCGCAGGGACCTTGGAGATGACTCCGGCTCTGGCTGGAACGCCTTGCACCAGGTGTAGAGACATTCCCTGGATTCCATACTAAACTAACTGCTAAAGCTAGGAAAACGAGATAGGAGAACTTGCTTGGACTGTTGCCAATAGTTGCTAATGGTTTCTAATGGTTGCTAATGCCCCTCAGAAATGGGCCAAATGCCGCCTGCAATAAATATAATAAATGTATTATGTATGCTGGAACAATCGCAGGAAACTGGGCCCGTGCGGGGAATCCCTAGGATCCGCTCACACAACTTCATCACGTTGGTGTTGAGAGTCCCCATGCATCGCTGGACCAAACATGTGCTGCATTCTCAGCATACGCCCCTTGAGATGGCTGATTTTCAATTGCAAGCTTCGTTGTGCATCGCCGTCTTTCCCATACCCCAGAGTTTGTGCTGAATCGCCTGCTTCCCTCGTTTGCACAACATCGGGCGAGGTGACCTTGGCCAGACAAAACAGGAGACAACATTAGCCAAAATGTCAGATCCACAAGGTTTTCCAAGTGTGTAAAATTCAAATGTCTCAAATCCAGAAAACGAACATCAACACCTTGCGGCCTTGCGCTTGGCCGAGCCAAATGAACACATTCCTCTGTGTTTTGCGACGCAACATCGCTGGTAGGTCTGCATGGCCTGAGGTGGACAGTTCACTTTCATTGAATATTCATGCGTTCATCCGAAAACTTCAAACCATGTTTTACAAGGACCACATCACAGACTGTCTTGCGACATGTGCATACCTTCATTTTTTGCAGACAGCAAGAAATCGAGGAAGATTCAAAACTCACAAACAAAAAGCTTCTGTTGGTCGTGGGACCCGAAAAATGGCCCTCAAGCCGCGTTGGTCAGGTTGACGCAGCCTCTTTGCGCTCTTCAAAGTAGGTGCAACATCACTCGTGTGCGGTCGCCGTGGCCTCGCACTTGTTTCCAGCATCAAAAAGGAAAAACCGAAGAAAGAAAAAAACAGATTGAAACCCAAACAAAAGGCCCACTGGTACCTACTGGCCTCTGTCTACTCAGATTGGGCACGGTCTGCCCTGCATCGCTTGTGCACGGTCTAGGGGGCCTGACAGGAGTCTTTGCAGCAAAAACCACCAGTGTCGATGCTGTCGATGACAACTGCGCTAAAAACGCAACTTCTACTAGGTTACCAGTCAGGAGTAACATGATGACTAAACAATCAAGAAATCCTGCATGGTTCNTTCATCATGTTTCATCATAGTTCAGCATGTTTTATCATACTTCATCATGTTTCATCATAATATTTTATCATATTTCATACCAATTCCCACTGGCCTCTGGCCAATCAGATTTGGCACGGTCTGCCCTGCATCGCTTGTGCACGGTCTAGGGGGCCTGACAGGAGTCTTTGCAGCAAAAACCACCAGTGTCGATGCTGTCGATGACAACTGCGCTAAAAACGCAACTTCTACTAGGTTACCAGTCAGGAGTAAAATGATGACTAAACAATCAAGAAATCCTGCATGGTTCTTGCAGACTGATTCGGGCTCCAGGCACGATGTCGCTGGTGCAAGGTCTGGCCGACCTGACATGCTCCGATCTCATGCCTTTGTGACGAAAAAGAGCAACATCGCGGTTGGACACGTCCAGGTTTTTGAACACAAGATATGTAAAGATCAGAAAGATGCCCCTACACCTGTTCAGCATCTACATTTATCCATCGCTGGACATGGCAACAGTTAAACAGTGTCAAAGTCAAAGCATCATGGACACTTGTAGCACTGTGAAATGCTCCCAAGAGGTCTTTCCTCAAAAAGCATCAATTACCTCAAGCCAACATTTCGTCTATTTCATCTATTTTGTCTACTTCATCATGTTTCATCTATTTCATCATGTTTCATCATGTTTCATCTATTTTGTCTACTTCATCATGTTTCATCTATTTCATCATACCAATTCCCGCTGGCCTCTGGCCACTCAGATTGGGCACGGTCTGCCCTGCATCGCTTGTGCACGGTCTAGGGGGCCTGACAGGAAGAGTCTTCAACCAGGGTCCTCCTTAAAAAAGAGGCCTAACTGTCTACGCTTCTTCTTTACAAGTCCGCTTGTACATGCGGACATACCACCTTTTTGCAGCGTGGCTTCCTCCTCTCTATTGCTTGTCTCAGATTTTTTATTTTATATTCATCTCATGTCTGATTGCTTTCCATTGTTTTCTCCAGCAGATTCACCTGTCAGAATCTGGGGACTCAGGAGGAGAGCTGCTATGGAGCTCATCCTGCATTTCAATCTCCAAATCCAACGAAATCTATTCGAGTTTTGCACAAAGAAACTATCGAAGAGATTCATCCGAAATTCATTCACTTCATTTATTTCATTCAATTTCATCAAATTTCATGTCCCTATACGAGAACACATGCACAAACAAATTTGAATGATAACCACCAGTACTGGAAATATCTTCTGGGCAAGCTCGATGACAGAGCGTCAAAAACAGATGCAAATCTATAGACTCTCCATCCTCGGTGCTTTCCGGTGACATCTTGGACACGAAATGTTGTACCCGGTGCCCACCACAAAAGGTCTTCGGTGTCTTTGCGCACCTGGTGCAACAGTTCAACACTTGATAGAACGAAGCAGAAAAGACAACACAAACACAACTTACAACACAAAGCAAAGAATTGAGTAAGAAGAGTAGGAAGAGTCAGCGTCATTTGCAAGTCATCCAGGGCATTCGACGAAGACTCCAGCTTCGGTGACCGTCGCCAAATGCTTCCTGCAAGCTGACAACAATCTGAAGAATCTTTGCGCCATTTTCAATTTTCCATATTTTTGTATCAGAATTTGTTTTCTTATTTTTCTTTCGTGTTCTCGAACAAAGATTTCGTTTGACAGATTTCATTGGATCGAAGTTGAAAGCTTCGCCTCGCAGTGTTGGCGTGGCGCGCCGTTTGCATCTGGTGCCTGAAATCCGACATGCAAATTGCTCACACGGAAACACATGCGAAGATTTAATGTCTGAACCCCCTCTACTCTCGGCATCTCCAGTATGAATGCCTTCCTCTCCCTTCCAACCAACCTTGCAACTAAGACTATATAGATATACTGGTCATCCTGTGTCATCCTGAGCCATCCTCGTCTCGTCATTCTCATGCTGCCATGCTCTCACTCACGTTGGTTTGCAGATGCACAAAAACTAAAAAGATGTAAAAAGCATCCTCCGTCTCCGTCCGCATAGTCGACAGGATCGCCTTCTTCGTCTTGGTCGACACCAACCGATGGAGCGCCTTCATCGGTCGAGGCCAGGTCGACTGATGGCCATGCAGCGCCCAAGCGCCTTGACAGCGGGTTGAGCAGATGAAAGCAACGCGCTGAAGCGACGTGTGCACGTTGTGTGATTGAGAGGAAGCGATGAAGCTAACCCGCTGATCCGTCATTCCTGTGGCACTTCAAGCATTTTTCGTTGACTCTTCCAACTAAACTTTAAGTGGCTCTACCCACAGGTCAATTATCTCCATTTTGGCGAGCAACAGGTCTGTGTCCATATGTGTCCCGTTTATCTTTCAGATTTTTCCCCAGATAGCGATAGCATAGCTATAGGGGTTCTTACTTCCAATAGGGGGGAGGGCAAC
>DF242993.1:0-15429 GCA_000507305.1 Breviolum minutum Mf 1.05b.01 | reverse complement strand
GTAGGGTGCCATTGTAGCGCTATGGTTGGGGGGAGGGTGACGACCAACTTTGGGGGAGTGGACAGGGTGCCCATGGCACCCTACTACGCAGCAATGGCATCCAGAAAAAGCGTCCAGAAAAACTGCCTTGAGCTTCTTGCAGACCTTACACTGTTCTCTACATTGATAACACAGAAATTGGTTTTTGCAAAAATTGGGGTCTATGCTGGAATAACTATATTGTCAGTGTGAAACACATCCCCAGAAGTCCTAGGGTATCGGGATACCTCTCCAAGGCGCCTCGGCGAGGCTTCCATCATCTGCCTCGACATGGAAGCGTGCCACAGCGACATGTGAGACATGTGAAATCATGTGAATGTGTGGCTTGTGGCTCAAAGCTCAAAATTGTCAGAACTTTGCAACGGTAACGAAACAAAACACGAAAGCACGCGTCTGGGATCCGTGCATGATTTCACCAGAGAACCTGACGCGGGTTAGAAAGTGCAAAACGAGTTTCCTTGCAGATATTTGAAACTTACAATCCAAATCTTCACCGGAAATCCTTATCAGTCCACTCAGCCGAGCTCCCGAGCCATGCGCTGTTCTGAAGCTGAGGCGTTGACAGAAAACGGAAAACCTTGCGCTCCTTCATCACCAACTTGCCCACTCTGAAGTCGAGAGACAGTGGCCTGAACGAAATGAACGAGATGAACGAGTCCCGAAACAAGGTCAAGAAAAAAAACGACGAATGCAACGATCTGTCTCCGCCTACGGCTCCATTTCTAAAGGCTCTGAATTGGTCATGCCATGCCGGGATACGTCGTATACGTTTGTCGCAGACTCGTCCGACTCAACTGAGGTTTCCACCTCCCTTGTGCAATGGCTTGCCCGATCTGATGAACCTTTTGTCACCGTTTAACGATGTTTAACGGGTTTCTTCAACGTGTTTGACAGAGTCACAGTCTCCACGTATTCAAAGCCATCAAAAATTTAATGCCACAATCCCCAAAGCTGTCAAATCTCAATTGCGATCTGAAAGGCTAGCACACCAATGCCCACGGACACATGATCCTGGCACACCACAGTAGATTTTAAAAAAATGATATCAGAATAATTCAAAATAAGCAAACCTTCTCACAAAATAGATTGATTCAAGTGTCTAGTGTGCCCAGCTGGGCCAACAAACAAAACTGCAAGACTACCAGCCAATCAACAAGTTAGGTTGCTCGCTTTCATTTTCTTCTGAACTGTGAAGGTGCTGCTGGCTGCGAAAGCCACTATGCAGTTCTCACAATGCGGAGAAACGAGCTCAAGAAGCAAACCTGGTAACGTGAGAACAGACTGACCTTCTAATGTTTGTGTCATGTGTCATGTCGCACATCTTCCAGAGCTCCCACCCTGTCCCCCAAGCCTTCGTCAGCTTTCGTGAGAAGCACAATGCCGCCTTCAAAAAACCGACAGCATTGAGTCGTGTCGAAGCGTGCCTTTCTCAGCTATGATTGCCGCTTGCTGCCACAGTGTTACATTAAAACTGGACTGGTTCTAGTTCTAGAGTAATTTGGAGGTTACCTTTACATGTTTCAGAAGGTCTTCTAAATACCTGGACAACACCTGCACAAAAGGGACCTTTCACTTTTGAAGAATCATTTCCTATCCTTGCCTGAGCAGTTCAGGATACAAAATTCATTGCGAAAGATGAGTACAGGATTTCTTGAAGTACGGAAAACCCGGAATTTCTGGATTTCTTATTTTTTGAATTCCGAGTGCCTTTCGGTGGCCGGTGGCCTTGGAGAAGTTGAAGTCTTCCCAGCGGCACAAGTCCACTTCCAGCGCCGGCGCTTGAGGCCTCGCAACTTCGAGTTTCACATCGAGTTGTCGTTTCCGCTGGTTTCCACTGCTACGTTTTCCGGTCTTTGGGACCTGTGTCTTACGAACTCACCACGCCTGGTGATGGACACACGATATCTCCGGCAAAAGGAGTCCAAAAAATCGAAGTACCTCATACTGACTCATACCAGAAAGATGGGTTGCCTACTTGGGCTACACGAGAAGAAAAGTTTGAAGCGAAGGAACTCAAGCCACTACATTGGATTGGTACGTAGACCTGGCCTATCAAATTACCTGCACTGACCACACGGTACGATTCAGGCAAAAACCCAATGTTTTACTTTCATTACTTTGATTGCCACTGTTCAAGGATTCAAGGCCGACAAGGCAGTGGGGCTTGCAAATTGCTGGGCCTCTCACGGTCCTACGCAATTGCTCCGGAATCGGTGAGCCACCTAGCAAAGGATGCACAAAACCAAAGATCTTCTCTTGGGTCCGTGAGAGACTCTATCTTGGCTGCATGAGAGCTGTACTGGTGCAGCCTGCCATCCGAACCGGCCGAAGTGAGGCACCACCAAGCCATGATTCTGCCTTGGCCAAGCAATGTGCAAACCGAAAAGACACGAAACTATCAAACCATCAAACCATCATCATGGATACAATATTTTACAACATTACAATATGGTCATCTACTCTTCTGACTTTGAAAAGGCACATCTATTCAGTCTTCACCCCTGGTATCCCCTATCCGACCTATCCTTTCTTCAGCAACTGACTCCATGCAGGAGAAAATGTAGCGATCCAATGTGTCCCATACCTCCAAGTTGCGCATCTAAGCCCACTTCGTGAACAGATAACAAACAAAATGAAAACAAGTTCGAAAGAAACGCTTGGAGACATCAAATTCTTGTGGTCACGTGACAGGGTGACAGGCTCACCATGTCTCCATTGTCTACGTGTGTCCTTGCCAGAATTGCACCTCTCTCAGAGGAAGCTCTTCCGCTGATGGCACACACCGCGCAAACTTTCGACGAGCATCCTTAGACATGTGAAGTAGGACACAACAGAACAGTCAGAAGGAACAAAGACTTCCTTAAGAGACATGCTGATAAACTTGACACTGTCTGTGTTTTCTTGGAAATCTTGGGTGGCAAGTGCAAAACACGCAAATCAAATGCTTTGAAAACAAAAACACAAAAAACAGAACTACAAACATTCGGAATATGCCATGGAATACGTCAGTCTTATCAAGTGCTTAGCCAGGAGACTTCCACTAGCTTGTCCACCGTGTAGATCGACATACAAGCAACGGAGCAAGGGCGATGAGGTTGCTGTCAGTGATGCTTCGAAATATGTTGCTGCCTCGAATTGGAACCTTATGAATATTGGCAAGTAAGTGAGAAATGAGAGTTGAACATCTCGACCAAAGCTCATACCGGGAACCCGGTATCAACACTGTAAGTGTTTAGGTAACAACATGTAACAACACATCGAACCTGTTGCGCTTGACCTTGAGACAGCTGTCTGTTCTGAATGTCAGCAACAAATCTGATTCCAAAATCACAAACTTCCTGTGCTTCACCTTCACTAGTACAACACTGAAGTACACTGAAAAACTATGATGCAACACGGGTGCAAGTGCAATGATCGAATCAACTTGGAAAGTCTACTTGAAGATTGCATGTAAACACCTCACCAATAAAACACAGCTATCTTTGCCACTCAACAGTTTTTCGGGTTGCTCTGACCTTCAAATCCAAAAATGTGCTCTAACACCATGTTCTCTCCTCGTGGGGTTTTGTCATACAAGCGCTTTGGCTTGCTGAATACAGACTTCCATTAAAAGTGCTCGTAGTTGGTTCATAGGTGGGCTTGAATGGCGACTGCAACAATCGAGGAGAGTGGGATGCCATGCGCTTAAGAAGAGAGCCCAAGACACGTTCCATCAGTTTAGCACTATCAAACATATCACAAAGGAACAAACATGTGTAGCTACAATACAACTCAAGCAACCACATCACATCAAATAGCGAAACAAAACTGCGACCACTCTCCCACTGTTGTTGCATTGCTGCAACATGCTGCGGAATCCAGGTCAACGGTACACATAGTTTGCACACAAAAAGAAAAACACAAATCATCAAAACCTTGCACCGAGTCATCTGCATGGTTTGAATCATGAAACAGTTGGGCTTTGCATCATCATCATCATCATCATCATCATCATCATCATCATCATCATCATCATCATCATCATCATCATCATCATCATCGATGTTCCTATCATGAAACAAGTACACAAGCAAAACAATTGATCGAGTCTCAACAGTGACACTTCAACACTGTCCCCCAGCTGTTGCACTGAGCGCAGGTCATCTAGAGTAAATCAGGACTCAGCTGAAGGTGCCTCGGGGGAAGCAGGACGGTGAAGCCAGAAATGTATGGTGAACATCTCTCGTGAACTGATGTCAATGTCGTGAACATTGGAATCACATCGAATCGTGCAAATCGTCCTGCGAGAAGGAGAACCTGCGATCACATCAGATCTCCTGTGTTGGGATCGAGACCATGCAAAGGCAAAAGAAATTATTGATGCGAGAGACAATTCTGTGCCAGGTTCATCCATAAGTCGTTTCAACATCCAAGTCCTGTGGACCGGAGACCCGGACCAATGATTCCAAATGTAGATGCTGCAGAACTCTTTCATATCTGACTTCGACAACGTTGAAATATTAGTGCCAATCCTGCACTCATCGGTAACATGTTGAATCACCAGCGCTCACCTCTCCATCACAATTTTTTGCGGCCACATCCTGAAGGGTTTAGGGTCTGAGGTTTTCTGCCGCGGCTTGTGGACCTGCAGTTTAAAGAAGTGCCACGATCTTAGAGTGAATCTTAGAGGGTCCCTCTGCATTACCTATCAATTTGATGGATGATCGGTGGCAGGATGGATAGCACAATCAATGTTCAACTTTAAAGCCCTCGTAGCACAAGCAGTAACTGCCTCCTGAATTCGTTGCAGTTTCTGTGTCCAAGCATGCTGTGGCGTCGCCCATTTCTCATGTACTGTATGCCAGGCGTTTCAAATGACGCGAGGCAAACACGCAAAATAGTAATGTCATTTATTCTGATATACAGTGCTCTGATCATCTTAAACCGTTTAAACCGTTTTCGGATCCCAGCTGAAAAGTGGATGGCACAAGTCGCGGAACCAATTTCCGCTCCCTCTGGAGAAAGAATTGGGCGAATCGGTGTGGCGCAATCCCTTCAGTCAGGTTGTGACGAAGGCTAGATTGCCACTCTTGGAGCCAATTGGCATAGCATGGCTGGGGCTTTGTAACAGATGAAAATCCAGAATCAAATACAGAACCTAGTTCTCAAAACCAACAAGTAACATGAGAGAAAACCCCATGTTGTCTGTGCTCACAAACCTCTCAGCCATGCCATGCCCACCCATATCATCGCCTATGCAAGACATGCTGCTCTGGCCAATTCTCCAAAACCAACTCTAGTCAACACAAGGGGCCCGGCCACAGTACGTTTCTTCTGGAAAAGGGAATCGAAACAGACGGAAACCCCCATCAATTCTTCTCCTGTCTGATCATCGGAGAATCATTTCGATCTCAAAATATCTTCAATTCCACCACCAGTCACGACCTGGTACAACCAGTTTTTTAGCACAGTCATACCGGCCATACCCGGGGGCGAGGCTCCAGACTTGGTTCCGGTGGCCGTAGAGTTGCTGCAAGGCGGAACTTATGGGCTTGATGGCTGGCCGTCAAGGCAGCCCTTGACGGCACCGGTGTGTGATAGCCAACCCGGCCTCACGGAGCCTTAAAGGCCACCAACAAGCACACATTTTTTTTTGGAATAAAAATGGAATTAGGTGAATTAGATGTATATAATTTAATTAGTTAGTCCAACTCAAACACAGACTTCCAACCTCTCCAAAGAGTGTGCTATCGTACGATTGATCATCTTGCAAAACAGGCAAAACAGTGAAGCTATCTTTGGAGAAAACTTCACAAGTGCCAAGTATCTGCGCAGAGTTCTTTGGACACGCGGACGCAGTGGAGGGGCTTCAAGAAATTTCATGAGTTTCTTGGATAGTTTCTATAACTAGGAAATGGTGGGATCACACTGTGGAATTGCACAACCCTTACGTTTTATCCCCAAGTTCAATTTCATTTTGTGTTTTAACGTTTGGCATGGTCCAGTGGATGAAAATTGGATTCTTGGCAATCAAGCGGGAGTCTGAAAAAAAAATATTATAGCACACAAGCACAGAACGCACCCAAGCGCTCACTTTCCCACCATTGTGCTGAATGGGGATCTCTAACAACACAAAAAGTTTAAATTCATGTTTTAAAATTAAACATGAAATCCCCACCAAGATGTTTAATGGGAAGTTTCGGCGCAAAAAAATGTATTTCGAACATGGAATTTGACTATCAATCTTAATTTTCCACGGTGGTGTTCCATGGGAATTCTAGCAAAACATAAAAACAAAGTCTACTTCAAAAAATATGTTTAGTTTTTCCAGCACGGAGAGGCTCTATCGAAAACTTTGGCAAAAAAGAAAGTACGTTTAACTTAATCAATTTTCAAAACAACTTTAACTTTTCCGCTGAGTGTTTATTGGAAGTTCGGGAAAAAAACACCCCACTTTACGGGATGCATTGAAAAAAACATGGAACAACTAAAAATTGAAAATTCAATTTTAAAAAAAAAACGTAAACTGCGCGGTTTTCAATGGGACGGTCTGAGCAAAATGAAGTTGATTCGAAAAATCTAGTATGCAAGTTTAATCTTTCGTCCGTGGTGTTCAACGCTAAGCTCTGGCAACTATAGTTAAGCGCAAAGGAATCTATAAGAAATGACAAACTACAAAAAAAAAACGTTAAAGTTCCTTATCAAAAACGATATTCATTTTTGCCTGGGGACTAAAAAAATAAAGTAACAAACAAATGCAGTTCGTTTTCCACAACGAACTTTATCTTTGTTTGGGGACTAACAGCAATGAAGTAGCGAAAAAAAATCATGTTCGATTTCAAAAACGAACCTTACCTTTGTCTTGGGAATACAAGCAAATAAGTAGCAAAAAAACGAACTTTATCGTTGTCTGGATGATACAAGCATTTATTTAAGTAGCAAAAAAAGTTGAAATTCGTTTTCAAAAACGAACTTTATCTTTGCCTGGGGATTAAAAACAACAAAATAGCGGAAACAATTGAAACTTCATTTTCAAAACTTTCTTTTTTGGTGGGACCACACTATGAATTGTTTTTGGTTTTATGGCCCCAAATTGGGCCACAGACATAAAACTGTGACGTGTTTGGTACTTTATTGTTGCTAATCCCCAGAGAAGGTTAAAGTTCGTTTTTGACACGAATTCCAACGTTTTTGGGAGTGTATTGTTGTGAATCCCAAAAAAAAGGTAAAGTTCGTTTTCGAAAGCGAACTTTAATATGTTTTGTGTGGTTTATCCTTTTTGTTCCCCAGTAAACGCTACAGGCCATTCTCAAACCCGACTTCAACTGTGTTGGGCCTAATCACTAGTCCGTTTTGATTCCCGGAAAAGCTCAAATTCCTTTTCAAAACGCACTTTATGACTTGGTTGCTCGAGATTTCTCCGCTTTGTTTGTTTCAAAAAATCCCACAATATGCGGTGAACTTTGTCCAAGCTTCCCACTGAACACCATAGTGGGGAAAGAGAACACTCAAAGTTCATTTTCCAATCTAACTTAAAACGTTCAACGTTTTTGTTATAGTTTCCCATTGAGCACGCTTGTGGACAGGCTCCTATGATTTTCAACAGAAACTTCAACTTTCTCTCCTGCCACAGCTTCCCATTAAACACCCCCACCAGAAACACCACGGCGGGAAAGTCAGTGGGAAAGTCAATGAACCATAGTGAACCAACCTACCTTTAGCGCCAGAAAAAATGATTTTTGATTCACTATGTTGCTATGTTTGCCCGACTCTGTGGCTTTTTACTTGCAATATCTCAAATGTATGGGACTGCATCAGGCATTTACTACACAGTGGTGCGCGCACAGAACTTTAAAACGCAAATTGTAATTGAACCGACATAGGTTATGCAATTTCCCAGATCACACATTCATAAATTTAGACGTGTTGAAGATTAAGGGGGCAACCAACACATCGAAAAAGGAAAGGAAAACCCTCAAGACCAATATTCGGGGAGAGTACGTCCCAGTGATCAGAACTGATCTCCGCAAGTACTTTCGCTGCAACCTTGGACCACCGCTCACAATACATGGATGGTCCCCTGCGAAGTTCGACGTCTGTTCAGATTGTCCGACGCGCACACACTTTGATTGGAATGTTAAGCACTTTAAGCGCCACACATGAATTCTGGATTCCGTAGATAAAAGGCACCACGAGCTTGAAACACAAGCGAGGAATCGAAAAGTTGTATCACTACCATGTCCATGTCAAAGCAGTCATCATACCATAGCTTCGTTGACAGCAAAGACAGCAGAAAAATGCAACTCGGCCCCAAGATAACAAAGCGCCTAAAGCACAAAGAACTTGAAGCAGGCAAAGAGGAGGCCACAGCGGGCCACCAGCCAGCAGCAGCAAACAACAAAACAAACCCCGTCAAGAAAAAAAGGGAAAAAAACAAGACGGCAACGCAAGGGAGCAGGAAGAACTTCTGCAAGAAAGCAAAGCGCCTGAAGCAGTCACTGCAGAAACCCCAGAACCCAGCACAGCCAGCAGCAAACAGCAAACGCGGGACGGAAGATAGGAGAGAAAAAACAGGACAAAAGGAAACATGTCTTATGGCGCGTGTTATGGAAGCAAAATGCACAGCAGCAGCAGCAGCAAGCCAGGGCAAACACAACCATGAGAACGTACGCACTTGGATACAGATACACACAGCAAATCACAAACAAGCGAAAACGAAAGCAGAGTGGACACCGGTCTACACGGCAGCAGACTGGCGGCACGATCCAGCCAGCCAAGCAAAAGACAAGACCAGACGGATGAGACAACAGCACTTTGCATTTATGCTTGGCACTTCAAAACCTCATCAACAAACCAGCAACTAGAGGTTGAAAAAACAACTCCACCAGAAGGAATCAAAATAAAACGGAACACGGAATTCATGAAACGGTCGTGAACGGTTTGAAACCCGTCGACATTCTCGTTGTAAAAGGGTTCGAGCAGAACGTGGTCAAATGAATCAGGTAGGACTTGAACCTCACCAATGTACCAAGAAGAAAGTAAGACTACATCTGCAAACCTTGGCCTGACGCCTCAGCGGAATGTTGCTCTGTTTTGCTGAATTAGGTGCTTTCAACACAAGGACATGTAAGCATGCAACTCACATGTCTGAATCTCAAATCCTGGAAAAACGTGGTGTCTGACTGGTTAAAACTGCAAAGCCAGACATCTTGTTGTCACAACGTCATGGAATTATGGCTCCTAAACAGGAGTTGCCTCGGCTGTACCTGGGCCCCGTGGCACCTTGCCGGACCTCCACCAGAGGTTACACTCTTAGATTGGAATGTGAGGCACTGTGTGTGCCAAGCATGAGTTCTGGACTCCGTACATAGGAGGTACCAACAGCTTGTCAACACGAAACAGAAACAAGAAATCCAAATTGTTTCTCAAAGCAGGTACACACAGTTGATCAGATTGTGCTTCCTCCGCCATACCATTGCTTCGTTGCGTCAGGTAGGTATGATGAGCCTGACTCCCCCTGCAAAAAAATTGAAACACAATCACAAGCACAAGTTTAACATCTTTTGAGATGGTCCACACGCACACACACGAATGAGCTGTACTATGTATGGTAACGCTGGTTGTGCTAAGGTGGTTGATGGATTGATTCGATTGAATCTTCTCAGGGAATTTCTGGGTATTCCTAAACCCTGAAGCGACCTCCCTAGCGCCACACCCAAGTGTTTGTATGGCGCTGTCACCATAGGCCAGCAGCGAAGGCACTTGCCAGGATCAGCCACAAATCAAAGCCAGCTCCAGTGACCCAACGATTTTGCACACAATGTGCAATGTATATTAATGTAATTTAGAATGTATAGATACTTCATATGAATATATATATTTATATGTACAACATACATATGTAGTTCATACATACAGAAACAATGTAACAATGTCCGTTCGTGACTGTGCCTGTTTATGTGTGGGCCGTTTATGTCTGTTTGAATCTGGAGAGGCCTCATGCTCCAACGTGAAGAGATCTGCATGTTGAAAGAATGGAGGGCCAAAGCCTAGCTTTATATCCTTAATGTATTTGTACGGCAATAAGAAATACTGCAAAAATGCTGCAAGATGATGAGACCTGTTGTTAAACATCACAAACTATGCAACCAAGGTCTTCACATACATTCAGTTGTTCCTATTTTTCATGCTGACGTAGCATCCAACCAGCAGTATACCCCTCACGGACATCTTTCTGTTTTTGCTTCATCTGATGTCAAGCTAGGGACAATTGGAGATCAAATATCGGATTTGTTGAATCGATGATTCGACTTGCAAAAGTGCCTATTGCTTCACAGGCTGCCTTGACAATTGCCAACTGCGTCACATTCAACTGTGATTCATAGTTTTATCGCCAAAGAGCGACTGAATTTTCACTTCACGGTCCACAGGGTCAAGTTGGGCTCTGTGGACTTGGTGGGACCGCTTGGATCGACGTGGTGATGCAGCCAACCCCATGGGGCCAAGCCAGGACACCACATACAACTCTGCGGCCTCTCGTGAAGGTTCGATGTTAAAACCAGCCAGGCTACTGATCCTTCATTTCTCTAAAAGTATGGCACAGCTGACGTTTCTCAATGCTCCAACAATGCACCTAAAGAATCTTCAAACTTCAACTCCAAACATCGCATAATGCGTCAGTCAACTGTCCCTTCCAAAGGAAACATGCCAGGCGAATCTTTAAGAAATAAGACCAAAGCAATTAGTTTTCAATGGCCCACGCTACCAAACACACTCTACACACTCTTGGATTCTCTTGGCACGTTTCCGCTTCGCTTCTTGCTGTCAGCCACAAGCGTGACTGTTTTCCTGCGCTATTGGCAGCTTAATGTTTCTGTGCCTGGCAGATCCGTCCAGGTTGGCTGATTGGCGTCGCCGGGGTACGTACACCCACCTCTCCAGGTCTTTGGTTTGCCATTTGTTCGAAATCGTTAAATCAATGGTTAAGTGAAATCGTGGGCAGACAAGACGGTCAAGTCGGTCAAGTGCGAGAACAATCCTTGAAGGAAATCCACAGCCCTTGACACTCAATGATCATCTATCATCATTGTGTATCTTTGGGAAAGGAACTCTTCAACTGTGGGCTGCCAAATGGGAGACTCCCAGCAACAAAGGAAGTCAGAAATGTGTATATGGACATGAAAAGGGATCTACAATTGAACGTGCACATGTCACATCTGCGTCAACAGTGTGACCTCCAAACTTGTCAAAACACATTCCATGTTCACTGGAGTCATACCTAATAGAAACCCAATACCCCGTACAAGGGAAGATGAATATAATTCATATATCACATTATAGTTGTGTCTGTTGATATACTTAATAAACAATCAAGTCGATTTGATTCTATCATGTTCGCTATGGCAAACATGACCTGGAGATCGGACCCCGTCCGGCCAAATTAAGGACTGCATCCGTGTCCTCATTCCTCGTTTCCTGGATGCCTGCGATTTGGCGGGTCGCAGGGTCGCACGGGTTCATGGTGGTCGTTGAGGAGATGGCGATAAGGCAAGACTGGCTGTTGGCCGAAGGCATAACTACGCTTGCAGCTGGACCTGAGATTACTTTCTTTCCATTGCTTGTTGGAGAACATTGTTTGTTGATGCCACCAAGAAAACACCCCAAAGAAATGCACTTTGTGACATCGATTGCAAACTGGGAGATACGACTACAGGAACATCTTGAGGAAAGACATGCAAAACATCAGGTCCAGATCAACCAAGCGCAGGCCAGCCTATCAAAACATCACGCAAGCCAGGGAGCCAAGTCAGCTTCCACCACACTGAGCGACAAAACGAAAATGGCTTCCACCATTGAAAACACCCTCAAGCATGTGCGCAGCTTTGCACCAGGCCAAACTCATGAACTTACCATCCTCTGCAGGTGTGCGTTTTGTACAAGAATTCAGCAAACCAGTGATCCATTTGTCAGTCTGTATCACTTAAAGATCATCATGTCAATCAATTTCCTGTCTTGAGTCTCGAAGTGGCAATTTATTGCAACACACCCTGATTTGCAACAAGAAAAAACACGGGGCAACCATGCATTCTAGATAGCCAAAGCTAGCCAAACCCTAGATTCATGTCAATGCAGCAAGTGTAGAAGGATAGCAACTTCACAAAACAAATGAATCATTGACCGTGCTTGCCCCGTGCTGTTCCTGCACAGAATTGTTGAAACTGGCTGCCCGCTCCCAGCACAACTCAGAAGGTCCTAGTTTGACTCCGTTTGAGAGCTGGATCCCTGCTGATCGTCTTCATGAAAGTCAGGCATTCAACATCGATCAGTATGCCGCCCGCACAAATCAACGCCCTTCCAGCAACAAAGCAACAAAGCAACAACAACAACAACAACAACAACAACAACAACAACAACAACAACAACAACAACAACAACAACAACAACAACAACAACAACAACAACAACAACAACAACAACAACAACAACCATCAACCATCAACCATCAACCATCAACCAGCAACCAGAACATCAACATCAACATCAACATCAGCTGCAGCGGAAATACCAACAGCACCGTTTTGAGATTACCATATGTATATAATATTACATATATACACATATGTATGCATAATGGTGCATGAGTCCAGGTGAACCAGCTTTAGGTTTTCTGCTCTGCCCTCGCGGGTGTTTGTTGATGCCAGTATTCATTCTATCTGTGCGTTCTGAATCTATCTGAAGCACCTGTCTTGCCAAAACGTTGCAATACTTGGATTTTGTAATTTTGTATGTGTAAACGTTGAAATGAAATTGGAAATGGTTTCATTTCATGGTGAGAAGTGCTGAAGTTTGGAGCGTACCAGACAGTTTCACAGTTTCAGTACCGCCCTCCGGTTTGACTCAAACTCAACCGGATGTGACCGGATGATCAACCGATGATTCACCGGGGATTTTTGGGCTGAAAAACCTTCACAAGCGGAAAACGGGGCCTGTGAGCTCAGCCGGGTCAACCAACGAGACCTTGAAATGATGCAGAAATGCAATGTAGAATTTGTTTTGGATGTTTTTAGAATGTGCAGAAGAAATGCCTTGTGATCATCTCTCATCTGAGCTGTCCGGGCGGCAGTCAAGTCGGGCACTTGGTACGAACCTTGGCCCGGCTTCTCTGGCCTCTATGGATAACTCCATGCGATCACTCTGGCTTTACGCATGAAATAACTGTCGGGAATCCACAAAATCCACGACATCCAATCATAGCCACGAACTTGAGCAACTTTAGCTGCTTTCTAAATCACGAAAAATACATGGCTGATCCTTAGACTCTTTGCTAAAGTTTTACCTGTAGGTGCCTCTAGGTCATATGTTAAGATATTTCGAATCTCTACAAACAAACGTCGCAGTCGCGACAGACCGAGAAACTGTGCATCGAGTTGTCCCAGGGTGGTGGAAGGCTTTGCTTGAAGTAGTCATTGCCCATGGAACTGGCGGTGATTCGCTGAGGGGAGCTTCACAAAAAAAAAGACTGCCGGGTAAACAGGGTTCTGGAGGGTCTGGCTTTGAGACTTGCACCCCAGTCTTAAGTAACATCACTCAAATGGCACAGGACAATTCAAAAAAAGTGGTTATCCTTCCTAGACCTCCGTCCGTCTGTCTGTGTCATGTCTCCCTCCCTCTCTCCATATCTCTCTCTGTATCTTGCTTGTGTCTGCGTGTTTGCATGCGTGCGCATATTTGTGTGTGTGTGTGTGAGCATTGTCCTCATACTGCTGACACGGAAGATGTTGCTAATCTGTGTCCAACTAATTGAAAGCCATATGTCATTCTTTCATGCTTTTCCACCGAGCACTTTTCTGTACTGACTATTGGCTGTAGAGTGCAACCAATGCGAGAAAATAATAGCCGATGCATGATTGAAACCGCCTACATAAATGCCAATAGTTCTTCTGACATGACGCAGGATGGTCCAACGGTCAACTTTCCATGAAGATTTGAAGATCCGGAAACAAACTGATTTTTCTACGCAGACAAACCGATGGCCCGAGACGAAACCAAAAGCCGAAAAAGCTTCGAACATCAGTCCTGAGGCTACAGAAGTCCCCTGGGATCCTACGATTTACATTCTCAGGCTGTGACAAAGGCCTTCAACACTCAAAACGCCGACACAAAAGCATTTCTGCCCACACTTCACCGTTTTGCAGAAAGTTCAAAGATGCCCCATGAAATGAATTCGAAGACAACTTCCACTGATGCGATGCAAACACCACGCCTACTTCAAGATGTACCACTTTTAGATCTTTTAGCACATGAACTGCCCAACCAGACTTAGTTCTCACCTTGTACTCCCAGCTAGCAACTTGCGGAACACACCGAAGTCCGACCCATTGATTGCAATATTGCATCGAAACCGACCCTTGGTCCTCCGGTTGTGATGAAGGACATATTCAATTCTTCATGTATTTAAATCATAGGACTCGCTTCCAAACGGCGTTCCCAAAACCTGTACCAGCAGATTTTGTAGCTATGCCTCGCATTGGAACCCTGAAGTTTCCTCTCCGTCTGGCGCCTTGTTTTTTCCTTCGTGGCAGGCAAGCCAAACTGATTCACAAGCATTGGTAGTGAGAGCCTTAGAGCACAAAATTACCGTCGCCGCGGTCTGACTCCCAGAATGGCTTGAAGATAGCAATCTGTATGCAATATTCATTGCAGATTTCAAACTGTTCAATTCCCGACCTGTCCACTGCACGCCGTTATCTGTCAAGCAGTATTGGTACATGCCTCGTAATGCTAGATGCATTCTTCATTGCGTCGTACATCTTCATGAAAAGTTTGCCCAGTCATGCTGAGCGAGACATGGAGTTGAAAAAATGGCAAAGGACAGATAGATAATGATCGCTGAAAATAGATAAATATAGATAAGGATTCCTAATAAAGAAAGAAACATATGGATAAAACTAGATCACGATAGATAAAGATGTATAGCATAGACAAAGATAGCTAAAAATAGATATTGTAGATGAAATCATATGTGGATCGATAGAAAAAGCTAGATCAGAAATTCATTTAAGATAGATCAAAATATAGATGAATACATGAACAAGTAGCAAAAGATAGATACAGACATACTTATATATATATATAAACATACATAAATTAGAAAGAAAGAGAAGGTTAAAGACATGCATACAATCAATGGAGTTTCCTGGTTCCCTTAATAGGTGGCAGGTAGCTAATAATCACCCAATTGGCAATGTAAAAGTGTAGTTAAGTGGTATATACTGCCAATGGGGTGATTATATATCACCTACCACCTATTAAGGGAACCAGAAACAGCTATTGATACAATATAAATATAACATATCACAATCATAATTCACTGTCAGCTGCAGAAAAGGCGCTCAGCTTCCTCCCCAGAAA
>DF242992.1:3911-45484 GCA_000507305.1 Breviolum minutum Mf 1.05b.01 | reverse complement strand
ATGGCACCCAGCAATGGCACCACGTCCACTGCACCCTGCAATGGCACCCTGGTGCCACGTCCAATCCGCCAAAGTGGTTCGTCGCCCTCCCCCCTATTGGAAGTAAGAACCCCTATAGCTATCGCTATCTGGGGAAAAACTGATGTATTACTCATAGGATCCATGTATGGCATATTTACCTACATGTTCCATAAAAATCAACCAAATGCAGGTAAATACATCATACATGGATTGTCTGGGTTATGTAAAAAATACATGCTGCTACATACTCATGAACAGATCTTAGATCGGTGATTTGAGATCAGGGATAATCCATGCCTTCATGTCTGAGGTTGCCTCCCCTGGAGCTTCGCACAATTTGGACATGTTTGTACCCAATATACAACCCCATACTACTAAAAAGAAGATTCAAAAAAATGCCTCGTCTACAAATGGTACATCAACAAAATGTATGCAATGAACCATCTGAGAGAATTCGAATTGTCTGCATTATCTGGCCAAAGTATAATATTTCACCAACCTAGATTTCCCTGAAATAGAGGGTTTGACTTACTATACCACCATTTGGATCCATTTGGGGTGAGGATAGCGCGATTTGACCAGATATCATCATATTTGTTTTTGGGATGTAAGGCTTTGCAACTTGTTGGTCACCAACCCTACAAGTTTCCGGGAAAAAAACACATCCGCCATCTACCAACCAAACCGCGGAGCCCACCTGAATTGGCTCCGCTGGTAACTCTTTGGTTTTACTGCGCCCTGGACTCCTGGACCCCCATGGCCGAGAAAGAAATCACCACAACCATGGTGGCCATGGCCTTCTTAAGGGCCTAGTTGGTGGTTGAACCAACCCCTTTGAAAAAGTCAAATTGGATCATTTCCCCAGGTAGAGATGAAAATCAAACATGTTTGAAACGACCACCCAGCCTCATTAAGGGCTTATTAACCATTCCCTTCAAGGCCTGAAAAAAAACCTTGTTTAGGGGAGGGTAGGTTGACCAGCCATGCTGCCTTATTTCATCAAAGGATTTTCTTAAAAAAAACACAAGAAGATCGCGTAACTTCACTGGGTAAATTGACAAGTAATTGGGTTAATGGAAGAAATCTTGCACCGGTCACTATGGAAAATTTCTCCGTCTCAAATGGGTCGCCGAATTTCAAGAACATCAGCAGTATAATACCAGTATACTATGATATATCAACCATTTTCTCTTTCAATGCTCTAAAAAGTGGTGGGCATGTGGTGGATTAACCGCCTGCAAGGCACTGTACCTATACAAATAAAGTCTATTTATGTATGCCTGGTATACTCAAAAGACAATCATACAAAGATGAATTTACCGCCAACAAGATGCGATTATATCCTATGGACAAAATTATCACTGGTTCATAGCCATTCTAGTTGGTGGTTTCGATCCCTGTGAACAATATGATTTTGGTTGTCCCCCTTTCCAGTAATAGTGGTAAATGATGGTTTATAGTAATCCCCTACTAAAAATGCAAAAATCCAGCTGGTGACGATTCCTCAAAAGGGAGACAACCCCAAATCCCAAAATAAGAGAAATTCAAATTGGATCAATCTTCCAAGCACACCCCAGAAAACTAACATAAAACCTGAACCTTTGAAAAGGAACATCATCTTCCAAACCTCCATTTTGGGGTTCCATCTTAGTTTTCCATAGTTTTTCCGGGGTGTACGGGTAAACATAACAAATCTTAAGCAAGCGCACCTATACCACCAGGAAAGGATCGATAGTCTTGGTTTATCATGGCCCCTTGGGCCAAATCGCCACCTTGAAAACGGGGGTGGTAAAGACATCTACGGATCGCCTCACTACGCACCGTAAAATGTGGCTTCCAAACATTCCAAGGATGGTCCCATCCATGCCGATCCTCCAGGCGGTTGACCTTAACAGAAGCTTTCAAGATGGCAAATGGCCGAAGAAAACATGAGTAACTGGGGTGTGTTAGTTCACCCCTCTAAGTGGAGTTACAAACACCACTATGGGCCCGGGGCCCACTTTGTTTAAATGTCACATCCAAACAAAAAAGATCTGGGTAGGTTTTGATGTGGATTGAACATGTTGGAACAAAGGTTAGATCTGCAGGTATCGTTCTTATGAGAACTAAGCTTGATACCCAAACATCTTCAATAGTAGGTTGAGAAGCACACTAGCTTTTCCTTACCAAGAGCTTTTGTTTGACTTGAATTCTGGTGAGGGTAGCTTAGATGGCGTTAGGATTTCCACGTCATTGCTTGCTTCAGAACCAGATGTGGTACAAAATAGCAAGTCCGCTGATTTCTTCTCGAGGGTCTGATCTGCTGCAAGCACAACCTAATCATCCTAATCCAAGTCATGACCAACATCGTTTTTGGATCTACTCTGGGTATGTTTTCAGAATTCCCTTGATTCTATTGAAAACTTACAGCAAATTATTAAAGTATCTTGTAGGTCTCTCCACCCGACAAGAAAAAAGCCCGAGAGCCTTTTTTATTTTTGGGACTCCGGGCAATTCTTCCAACAGTTTTCGCGCCGCCGCTGTTTTGGTTGCACACAGCATGACCTCAAATTAGCAAAAACCAGCCTGCAAAACACGTGAGGTAAAGATGCTTTGCTACGATTCTGCGAAACTTGTACCCTCCAGGGAAGTAACATATACTACCTACGGAAAAGGACACTCATCTTCCCAACAAACTTGGGAGGGGAAATGTTAGTTCCCCGGAGTGTAGGTGTTTTTATCTGAAAAGAGTGTGCTGATTTTTTGCATTGTCCAATGCCCAACAACACAACCCATTGCGCCAGCAAATTCTATTGAGAGATACAATTCTAGAGTCCATTCCTGGTGGCATGGAAGGTCAGGGTTCCATCTTTGACAATAATAGTTCAACACAGGAGGGAAGAATCCAGATTATCCTGTACCCCATATACGCCCCAATGCAAACAGCTTTGACATAACTTACAACCCATCTACGAACCATACAATTCATGTATCCCACAAAAAAGTCTCACACACACACAACACACCCGACAGTCTGGGTATTTGTGAATGATCACTCTGGACATTCAGGATTATTACAGTATATCCACTAATGTATACTAAAACTACCTGCATCTGCATCTCTCAGCTGCTCCATCCTCTCCCACCCATTGGATGCCCCAAACCAAGCGATTAAAGAGCTGCGCTCCAATGACACTCCCGGAGACCAACGGCTCGACCTCAACTGACTTTTTTTGGTAGGGCAACATCTGCAAACAATCAAACAAATAGAAGGCACAGTTACAAGTACTTCCATATTGGTTTAGCATATTGCTATGTACGTAAATATATAGTATCAAAAAACATCTTATATATCATATAGATATTGTATCTGCTTCGCCTGCCCTGCTCCCTGTAACAGCCAAGGTTAAGCTTGATTTCAGGGGTTCCGGAGGGA
Organism: Breviolum minutum Mf 1.05b.01; assembly: GCA_000507305.1. NCBI lineage: Eukaryota > Dinophyceae > Suessiales > Symbiodiniaceae > Breviolum > Breviolum minutum. The sequence continues at coordinate 42,048 of DF242992.1, read as the reverse complement.
CGAAGAAATGAGCAAGTGCAGCATGTAAAGCTGAACCAGCAAGTTGAACAAATGATGAAAAACCATCTCCCCAGACCCACACAAACACCTGAAACACTGAAACACTGGTGCTTTTGAAAAGCAAGCCTTTCTAATATCTGATGCTTAAGATTTCTTGAAAGCTTTACTGACATCCTCAAAACCTGAGGTGATACAACAAAATAACATTCAGATATAAAGTATAACATATGACATATATATATATATACATATATAGTAATGAAATATCATAACGCATGCTTATTTCAAGTGTTTGATCTTCTTTGGTTATGATATGTGCCCCACTCTTCCATTGTCCCATGGATTTGTATGCCCATTTTGCGCACCCCAATTTGCTTCAGCAAGGGAGTGGTGAACTTCCGCAAGTCCTGCGACAACGACGATGGTAAAAGCCCCTTGGGATGGAGGATGCAGGAGCCCTACCCACGTCATAAGGTGTATATGGGGTTGATTATTAAGGGACCCCCATCCCAAGGGGCCCTCCAACATTTTCCTATGATGGAAGGACCTTCAAAACAAGAAATCAAAAACAAATCGAACCTGAGATGTTTCATCATGTTTCCATTTTTTTTTACTGAATCAACTTAAAGAAACTGTTTTGATTCTCTGTGTTTGGCTTTGCCATGCATTTGGTCAAGATCATAATGTGATATTACATACACCCAAAATGATCTTAACCAAACATCATGTCTCCAGCGTCTCTCTCTCTCTCTCTCTCTTCTCTCTCTCTCTCTCTATCTCTCTCTCTCTCTCTGTCTCTCTCTCTCTCTCTCTCGGGCGTCTGGATGATGTTCATTTCCTTTCATGACGAGATCAGGGGTCTTAATGCACAAAACTTTGGCTTGTTTTTTTGAGATTTGAGACCCATATATGGGGAACTTCTTCGGCACCAAAACCTTAACGCAACCGAATCTGCTTGAATGTAGTGGAATTGGAATATATATTTACCACCTCAATCCACCTCACAACTTCCTGAAATTCACCAGCATCATTGGGGTGGAAGAAATCCGTATTTCTGTCCATCCAGATTTATCATGGAAACTACGTATGGGAAATTTCAGGTCAATGACCAACCTCTCTTCAGGATGGTTGATAAATGAGTCAGGTGTTTTAAGAGGATTCCGAACCAAGAATCACCATCTCTTGGGTTTGTTGGGCTGGTCGTTGACATTGCAAGTCATTGAGGTAGAAAGACATTAAGGGCCAGATTCAGAACTTGCATAGTACAAGCAACCACCAAATCAACTGACTATATACATCCATCAAATTCTTCTCCCAAACGATCCACTGCTTGCCAGGCTTGTACATCAAACATACAGGTGACGTCCCAATGTTCCTGGGCTGTAAAACCATTGGTCATTGCTGAATTCAAAGGACCAAATCTTAGAAACACCAGCTTCCTTTCAAAATCATTTCGACATTTCGACGATGCCTACCATTGGGAATAACCAAACAAGCCGGTGGTTACGCCGGTGGAGAGGAAAGCTGACCCGAAACCCTTGAAAAACCTTGCAAAGGTCGCAACAAATTTGAATGCATGTTTGCTACGTAAAAAACGTAACGTAACATATCGGAAATAGATGTGAACATCTTATATCATCTAACCTCAAGGAAAGAAAGTACTCGGTACAAGCTTTTGAGTACAAGATATGTATACATCGGATTTGACATATTGAATATGATCCGGGCTATAGCCTATATTGGGCTATAGAAATCAAATATTGAGATATCCCCCAGTGTCCATAGGAAATACATCTTCAATCCGGGTTCATTTTCCAGGCAGCTATGTTAGATGATCCCGGAGTGTAGCAACCATATACCTTATCCGGTAGACCCTCAAAACAACATATCGGGTATGGCCCACCTCCTGGTTGTCAAAACCTAAGACTTTTGCCGCCTTTGCAACTGTCATCTGCACCTTTCAACCAGGAAGCTCCATAAAATGAAGGCGATGGAACTCCGCATGGAATTTTCGGGGCAAATGAGATATCCCACCTAGCAGTACAAACGGCCAAGATTCCTATGTTTGTCCCTTTTCTATCAGGTGAAATCATTGCTTCATACCTGTCCACGCACTTCCCCCATTGACCAACTTCATAGTTGGCATTCGGTTCTTTCCCTGAAAATGCGGGCCATCGATTCCAGTAGCATCTACTAAAATCCAAAAGTCCGAACAGATTTTACCTTCCCCTCTCTAAAACTAACAGCAAGTTCGCCTCTGAAAATTGACGATTGGTTCAGATATGTTCAGATGAATTTTCCTTTTGGGATGGCCTGGATGGGCCAAGAATAGCCAGGTTACAGGTTGCCAGGCAGCCAGGCATCAAATCATCCCTGCCTAATCCCTTCATGTTTTCTTGCCGAGGGTAGAGGGTGGATCTCCAAGGTCAATTTGTAGCTGGAAAACATGGCACAGTTTCCATGTTCCCATCCTATTTAGCCTTACCTTTAGGAAAAACAAAGTTACATCATTTACTGTTTTCAAAAGATATTTCGATGTCAGCCTCAAATTGTATTTGTGTCACCTAGCCACTAAAACACCTGCTAGATCAATTTCTGCCAATTTCCACTCTAATACTGTTGATGGAAGAAATCCTGCACCAGTTGATATGGTAAATATCCCACTACTTGCAGGGCTTCATACATGTCAGGTGGTTGTTTGGGATATCTTCCATCAACAGTAGTACGATAATTCCACCATATTCCACCCTTTTTCCGCACCACAACCACAAATCCTCTAAATGACGACATTTTTCCTGCCCAAATCCCTATATACCCTTCCCAACCTGGGGTTGACTGAAGGAAGACACTGCAGAGATAGGCACCTGGCATTATGCCGGCAATTCGGCTGACTCGTTCCATCTCGAGGATGGGATGTAAATCCACTGGATTCCCACCATTTTTGTCTGGAAAATTACGCGGCCTACGGACAACAAATACGTGCATATTATATCTATATATATATATATATTTAAATGCATATATGAATATATAAATATATAAATGATACATCATAAACCCATTTAAACAAAGTTTCCCTTCATCTTGCCCCCTTCATAACACCGGTTGTTCGCTGCAGCTTTCAGTGCCAAACGGGGCCCCTTGTGATGTGCCCCGAATCTTCGTTGGCTAAAGGGGTGATTCACCCGAAAATTTAGGGATTACCTAGATAAGGGCCCCGAAATTGTCTGGTTTCCACAACGGAAACCCCCGAAATTCACATCATCATCCTCCCCCCTCCCCCCCCCAAAAAACAACAACAACCAACCAACCTCAACACGAACATCGTTCTCCTGCGGGGTCGGGTGAATGCAACAGGCTTTTCACATCCTATACTGATGGGGTTGGAGTTGCTACCTTTCTTAGTCACATAGTGTATACCACCTGGAAAGTAGATGGCTCACTCAAATGTATTGGTTTATCATATCCCCTACTATTCGCCACCTTTTGGGGGTTGCACCATCTACTTTCCAGATGGTATGTACGTGTATATCACCATGTGTTTCCTGAAAAGACCGAAACCAGATTCCAATCATCATCTCAGCAGCATCAAAGAAAATCTTGACTAGGGATAACCAAACAGGTTATGAAGCTTCAAAAAAAAACAACTTTATGGAGATTGGTTGACTGGTCAATTACGAAAAAAACACAGGTAACAATTTACCAGGTTTTCTTTCCAAAATCATGGGGTGTTTTTTTGATAAAACGTCCATATTTGTTCCCTTTTGTGAAGTCAGATTTCCACCACGTTAAGCAGCAACAAAAATATACAGTAGAACCTCTGTAATCTTATGGTGAATCTCCCTCAGATGGATTTGATCGTCATGATGAAATTTTCGAGGAAAACTTCCGTCCGGCCCAATCCAATTACACTCCCTGAAACCAACATAGCACCTGAAAATCTGTGGTTGGAATACTAGTTTCCTTTTGGGATGGCCGATTTTCAGGGGCGAACTATTAGTTTCAGGGAGGGTATCTTCATTTAAACATGGCATCTTGGAGGGTCGCCACGTTTTTTTTTAAAGTCCGATTCCATTCAGACACACACACACACAGCAGCAACGCTTTTTCATATATATAGTTTATCAATAGACCTCCCGTACCAGCGCAGCTGTGCCGTCCGTGGGACAAAAAAAAACAGGGACACCGGAGCAGCGGCAATATAGCAAGCGCATCCTTTGCATATATTGTCGTCTCCAAGTCTGTAACACAAGCTATAATTATACGTGAGGCATGCTAATAGACAATCTATCCAACATGCATCCGCCTATGCAAAGAGGAGGTGCTTCTCATGGCGAAAGAGCTTCTATGAGATCTTACTATCTAGATCTGGCCCCCATCAAGTGCGAAGATTATACATGAACATAACAACATATAATATGGAAATGAGGCACCACCAACACTAAACGCACACTTCCCTACACTTGTTTTTTTTTGACAAGGCCACCTGAAGAACCGACTAAGCTAGTCAAAGAACCTCTTCAATCTATGCTGACGTTTGGACATCTATGATGAAACTCGTGAGTCTTCCACAAACATGCCACGGCAACTCACCATGTAACACCTTAACCTAATTAATTTTAACAGTTCTGGTGTTAGTCCCCCATCAGGAAATACCACTTATCATCCTAGCTTTCTTTGTAAACATCATTGAACTGACAGCTTTAATCCCAAAAGTATTGCATGTACAAATAAGAAATGATCAGAATGTCATGGACATCCTCACTTCAGTTTGTTCAAGCAAGCTTTGTACATAGGCACAGTACTACTACAACACGTTGAATGGTTTTGGTTTTTTCAAAAAAACATGTGCTTTCAGACACAAGACGGCAAGGATGGCAAGGAAACTACACTGGGTCCATCAAGATGCTGACAGAAAGCCACCAGACATGGCACTCCGACCATCTCGAAGCTGGTTGGCTAGTCGCTCTCCAATTTCCATGGTGAAACCTGTTGAGGCCCAAAAAAAATAGGTGTCAAAAAAGCCATAGTCCATGCCAAACAAGACTGCTTGCCCGTAATCACATTGCACCTGAGCTATCCTCAGGTCTTTTAGTGCAAAGGATCAAAACAGATACTCAAATAACCATATATAAAAGGGAAACTACCATCTGCTTAGTTGACACACCTGTTAAATGTCTACTGCAAATCACCTGTTTTTTCTCTGAGAGGTAGCTTTTCCAGCTCGGCATCTAACCCCCTGAAACCTTCAATTTCGATGAGACATCATTTCAAGGATCTTAAGGCTGGGATTTTTGGGTATATTTTGGGACACTTCTCACCGAAAACATCGAGAGAAACTACAACCAAACTCTGCAGTTTTCCTGGAAACTATCACCACCTAACAGCTGATACACATTTTTCCATGAATTTCCTGTCAGGTCATTAGGATGGCTTCCAAAAAGCTGAAAGTTAACCGTTAACCGAGTTTTCAGGTGAGGAAGCGTGTGTTTTTTTTTTCCATCTTCCCTCCTCAAAGACCGAATCCCAAAGGCTTAGACAAACAATCCCTGACGCATTGTCAAACTACACTCAGTTCTACCAAGGGCAAAGCATTGATGCTGGGAAAATGACGCTAAACACATCGCAAAAAATCCTTTTTTTTAAGTTCAACCCACCAGATCTTCGAAGAATTCACTTACAGACCTCCATGGTGCAACATTGCTAAATTTTGATGGAGCACGGTTTGTCACAGGAGTTGGCCAACCACAAAATCTGGGAAGCTGCGCCTTATGAATTTATTTCATGCTATGTTTTCCCTTGACTTGAATTATATGTAATATTGTTTTGGCGATGGATCATGTTCACACTAGATCAAAAGCTTTTTGCTCATGTTCCTTTGATAGCTATGTCAAATACATGTGGCTGAGATCTGCCGAACTTGCCACGTCAGAAGATGCCATGATGCCATGCCACCCGGTGCCACCGGTTTAGGTTCCTTTCGGACGATAAGCTGGGGAAAGTTAGGCTTCACCTTCACTAACAAACTAAAGAACATTCCAATGATATAATATATATATATATATATGTTCCAGGTTCCGGGTCCCCCCCCCACCCCCCCTGCCATGGTCATGGTCATAACATCAACCCCTCTCCCCCCTGTGGAATGGGTGGGTCCTGGGAAGGGGTGGGGGTCATCCAGCCAACAGCAATGCAACTGGTAGGATAAGATGAAGAAAGTTGATTTCAAGCAAGAGAAGCATGTATGCTGAAATAAGTTACATGTTAACATCAGATTTTGAAAGCTAGATCAAATAAGATAACGGAGGGCAAAGTAAGATATGTAGTGATATGTTGAGGATACAATTGAACAGTGGTAACCCGCCCCCTCTTCTGTGGAATGGGTGGGCCCTGTAGGAAGGGGTCGGGGTCATCCAGTCTCCAACAAACAGCAATGCAACTAGTAGGGTGAGATGAAATAAGTTGATATTAGGCAACATAAATTTGGAGCACGTAAGCTGAGAAAACTAAGAGAATTTGAGGTTAGATCAGTTACGGAAAACTAGACACTCTAAGAGAAAGTTCGACAGGCATAAGATATAGACAGATATCAGACCGGTACCGAGGCTGAAAACCCTTAGTAGAAGATTTAGAATTATATGATAATTTGACACAGAAATAGAAGAGGGCGCGGCGGCACTACTCCACGATGTCGAAGCCGAAACATTGCAAATAACACGTTTTCGGAAGGCTGGTTGCAAAAATTCAACGAATTTGCAGGGTTGCGGACTGCACCAGCAACCCACCATGCAAAAAACACTGCAAATACAACGTTTTCATGCGGAATGCTGCAAAACGCAGGTTTTGGGACCATACCATGTGGGGGGGGGGGGGGTGGTAGCGAACCGCGAACCGGGATCATATATATTATATGTATGATATGGGGTCGTGATTCCCATGGCACGACCATGGATCACAACAAATATTTTCAGGACACCAAGGACTCTCGAACTTGAAATCTCTACCGAAATCACATTGAAATTGGAGTTACGACCTGACCCGACCAGGAGGCCGGGTCGGCACTTGAGGCCCAAAAACGTCTGGCGGTTTCACCGAATTCGCGGCCAGGCTCCAAGGTGGAGAGATTTGCAGATCTGAAGGGTTACCAAAATCTGGAAAAACACTGGAAACCATAGGATACATGGGACGATTTTGCATATTTACCATACATTTCTTTGAATTTTTATGGTAAGATATAGTAAATGAAGGTAGATATACCCATATTTAGGTATGGGACTATTGAAATTCCAATGGTTTTTTTACTTTGAACCATCCCACTTCAAACAAAAAAACACATGCAAACCTTACAACCAGAACTTTTTTGAAAACCACTTCCTGAAAATTTATACGCGAACCGAGCTGGTTAGAAAGTAACAAGCCACAAGCCATTTGGCACTCGAGGTATTGACACATTTTTGCGTTCATATTCAAGTAAACTCAGTATTTTTTTTGACTAAAAACATTGCAAAAAAAAAGAAAACTTGTCCCAATGAAATGTTTTTCTCTCAACTCCACTAGTTACATCAAAGTGAACAGGGGCCCATACCGTTGATGGAAGAAATCCGGCTAACCAGTTTATAGGTTGTTTATCCTATTATTTATATTATTTGCAGGGTTTTTTCTATATCCCAGGTGGTGTAGGATTTTTTTCCATCAACAGTATGTTGAAGAAATCGGAGATGCGATTGGGACCCTTACAGGAGTAGCTCCGTTCAATAGATTTGGGATACCAAAGCATACGCTTCTGTTGCCAGGTGCTTTGGGAAGCATTCTTGTATTGGTGGCCCACCACATTTTCTAGTTGGTGGTTCTTCACCAACCCATCTGAAGAATATTAATCAAATTGGATCATTTCCCTAGGGGTGAAATAACATAAAATAACAACTATTTGAAACCATCACCGAGATTTTTTGCAAAAAAAAACGCTCATTTTGAATGCATGGCTCAACAGCTCAACACCTTGGGGCCGCCAGGACGCATTCCTGGAAGGCCTAAAACTGAGGCGTGGCCCAAAAAAAAACCTCGCAGCTTCCAAGAAATCCTGCAACTGTTGTTTCAGTCTCTGGCCAAACGCTTGAGACATTTCGCTGATTCATCAAAAATCTTTCCCCAAAAACGGGAAGATGAAAAAAAACACATGTAATTTTTCACAACGAATCTCGCTGTTGATACCTCAAGAATTGGAACCTTCAACATGAAATCCCGAACATTGCAATAGCAAACACTTGATTTGAAGGGAACTTACTTGGCGCAACGAAGAGAAGGACTGTCCAACAACTACACCTGGAAAAAATGAACATTTGGAACCCCCAAGTCCTGGAGGTTTGGTGAAAAGATGAATTTTCCGACTTTCAATTTTGGGTGGCTTGGAATGGGTTTCATGTTGAGGAACAGAAAGGGGTGTTTCATCATAGTTGTTTGCAGGTGTGGAACGTGAGGTGTTGGAGTGATGCCTCAATCCAGCCAGGCCTCGATTTCAACCAACAACAGCCTGAAGACCGATGATTTGTTCAACGGAGTCTTTAGGCCGTTTTGAAACTCTTCTTAACATCACTCTGGTTGCAAAGAAAACAACAGAATGGCATTTTTTGTCCTTGAAGTCACCATGGCAAAGACAAATCTGAAGAATCTGCTTGACTTTTCTTGCCCCACTTGCCCTGTCTCCGTCGATGGCAGCAGCAGATTCAACTGTCAAAGTGCTGCCTGCCAGGGGGCACGTTAAACAGCCATGATAAAATGCAGCATCGTTATATGGTTCAAGGGAAGTATTGCTCATAGACTCATAGCTATAATAGTTATATATGATTCCAAGTTCGCAATCATGTCCAAATTCTCCTTCCAATCGGTGGCATCGGTAGGGGTTTTTCCACCTCCACCAGAGTGCCTCTGAACTCAATGTATCTGATCTGGGTGAATTAAAATCCAACGGTCTGAATCAAGCTGATTTTTGTTTTGGGGAGAATTCCTTTGTTTTTGACTAAACTCAAAAATGAGCTTTACACGTTCTGTTTTTGGGCTGTCACCTAGTTTTCAAGTCTCAAATCACAAAATATTCACCCAGAAGCTTTCAGGCACCGCAAGTCCATCAATACATATGGACTTCCCGCGGCGGCTGCCTTCCCATAAAAAAATCAACACTCCAGAAAGTCGAGCCGAGCTCACAAAAAAATGTGGAAGGGCCAGCTTTCTGCAATCATGTTTTTACCAAAAAAAAGGCACTGGTTTTTAGATGCGATAATTAAACAAAAACCAACAAAATACAAACAAAAACTATTCTTGATTATATATACACCTATTGGGTTCTGCCTAAACACTCTAACAGTGGAGAGTGAAAGAAAAAAAGGGAGTGCAGGACCCTATAGAAGGCAAATCAACCGTGTTCGGTGGAAGGATTCCATGTCCATTCGATCGAACAACTCATAAACCCTGGGATGTCCCGCGGGTTTATCCCTGCATCTGTGTGAATTACTACATGTTGTCAGTGCTCCTTCAACTTGACAAAGTTGTTTTTTTGGAAAAAAATGGTAAATCGGTGGTTCCCAATGATTCCATAGATTCCAACCATGAAATTAAGCCAATGATCCCAATTGAATTAAGGTGATTCCAATGATGCCATTGAACCATTGGAACAAAAAGCCACCGGCGCCGTCCAGGTGAGTCTACGGCATCATCTTCCCAATTTCATCCCTGTGATCACCGCGTTTTGTCGCTTGTGTCACGCGTTTCGTCGGGCCATTTTTTCGAGAGGTGAACGAAACAAAAAAGGCCACCAGATTGCTGACTGACGCATCAATATCATCAATTTTTAGCAATTGGCGAATTGATGAATTGATGCTTTGTCGACTGGAAGATGGGTTAAATTTCTCAATAAACACAGGAGAAAAAAACATATTCCACCATTACAGATCTTTCAAAGTCATTGTCCCTAAACTTTAAGAAGAAAAACATCTGTGGATAACTTTGTTCCAGGGATACTTAACTTCAAAAAATTGATGTTGATCTCTCCCCAAATGTGGTAGTTTTGGTGTAAAGTTTGGGTATGTTCCTCCCTTAAATGGTCCCAGGAAATTTATTGCCAAATATCTTGAAGTCTAGAGGTGGGTGAAACGTGATGATACCGCCTCAGAACAACAAAACGTTGGGCTTAGCTGGATTTCGGGGATAGTTGGATGTACCCCTGCCGCCATGGGAAATCCCTATATAAGCCCCATATAATTATTTATGGGTTATAATCCCCAACAATCCCTAGAGAACACAATAAATACAATGGGCACACTGCTAGGGCTACACCCAACTGTCCCTGGAGGATTAGAAACCATGATGTCCACCAATTTATAGAGGAACTGGGAGGCTCTTATCCTCCACCATCCTCGGATCCACGTGTCATGGATCATAAATCTGAAAATGAGTGACTAGTTGGTGGTTTCAACCCATCTGAAAAATATTAGTCAAATTGGATCACTTCCCCAGGTAGGGATGAAAATAAAAAATATTTGAAACCACCAGGTAGGCGAACATGATACTGCATTATCTGTATGATATTTCTCTGACTGAACATACTACTTTTTCCTGTACTTTTCTAGCCTGAGATGTCGTCAAGTTGGCTAAATGCCCAAGCCAGCCCCAACGCCCAATGAATCCCACCCCTCAGAAATAAGGTTTTCATAAGCCCTCATCAATCGAGAAGAGTGCTTGAGAAGCACAAAATAGATTAGCAGTAGGGCAGTAGTAACTTCTTTCTGCAAACAAGTGCCTTCATGAAAAAATGCTTGTCAAAAGGAAGCAATGAAGCAATCATGCTGTGAAACAGCTTGACAGCTTGTCAGCTGGAGAATCATCTTCCATCGGTCTTCGAGTCTTCCAGTCCACTTATAAACAATCAACTCGGCTGCCGCAACCCGCGCAACTCGTGGAAGTTTTTCGGATCGAGAGGAAATTTTTGTCGAACCCACATTCGACCCAACCCACAGAGTCACTTTTAAATAAACAAAGCCGGCGTTTCGGTTCGGAAAACTCCACCAAAAATTGGCAGCGGCAATCAAACAGTTTTTTGTCTTTATATCGGGACTCCAAAAAACAAACACACACACACACACACACACCAACAACTACCCCAAGTTTTGACTACAGTATATAGTTGGTGGTTGAACCAATCAACCCATTTGAAAAATATGCTCAAGTCAAAAAATGGGTTCATTGTTCATCTTACCCTAAATTTTTCGGGATGAACATTCCAAAATTTATTTGAGTTGCCACCAGTCGTTGGTTTTGAATTTTGAAACAAAAAAAACACGCCAATTTCATCCTCAACTTCTGAGCTCCTCCCGATTTTTTGAGAAACGTTGTCAAAATTCATTGATGGGATTCGGAACAACTTGGAACCACCCTAAGTGTAGGTGCTTCCCACACTATCTCGGGCGATTCTAACGTTTGATTTGTTTTAGCTAGCCGTTTGCATCTCTCCCCCAAAATAAAATTTGAAAATATATATACTATACGTATATCATACATCATCTATACATGTATCAAAATACATTTGTGCGAACTTGAACTGTACTTCGTCAATCTACTTGCTAAGGTGGAGCTGCTAGAATCTCGACATACAGCAGCTCACCATTGAGGATACAAAAGTTTATGGTGTTCCTGGCTCCTTATTGGCCCCCCACATCCTCACCATTCATGAATCACCATCAACTCAAAGGAAATCACGACATTCCTCCGGTAGCAGGTAGTTTATTCAACAAATTAAGTTTCTGCTTCCCAAACCGTCTCCGTTTTCCAAAAGAAAAAAATACAACTCCACTCAACTGACTATAACTATTGAATCATGTTGAGTCTAATCTGATCTCAAGGAATCTGATCTTGACCTTTGACTTGCCATGGTGGAACTTCCCTAGAATCTCCAACCCTCGCGTCCCGACTGGCCGCGGTTGTCTGGTTGGAAACCTATGTGCCGTCCCAGCCCGCTGAGTGCTAACCCGTGACAGGTTTGTGCACGTCAGGGGACCGAGCCTTTTTTGGTGACATGTGCTATTAAAATGTTTTGCTTAAAAGAAGTAACATATCTTCCACAAAGGTTGATTACTTACCGATCAACTGCTAAATCGTAGTTTATTACATCATTGTATCTGTCTATTATTTCAAAATATCCAGAACATATTATATATACCAATATAATTGAATATAAATGTATATGGAATACAAATGTCTAGACATATTTAGGATTCAAACGCTTTATTTCTGTTGGTGTGCCTCAGAACCGAGTTTGATGGGAAAATGTTCAAGCCACCAGCTTGGAACATGGAAATCCCAAACCGAATACTAGTTAGTAGTATATCATATATCATATATCAGTATAACTTAGTATAGAAAATATATTGAACGTAAACTTGTATTTCAAAACAAACATGGACGGTATGTCAGTACTTTCCCAAGTACATCTATCATCATCCCAATTTTGGGTAGTCTTCCCGGATGCTGAGCCTGCTATGTGCCGTAGATACACTGTAAATCATCTGGTTGGTGGTTTGAACCCATTTGAAAAATATTAGTCAAATTGGATGATCTACCCAGGTAGGGGTAAAAATAAAAAAATGTTGGAAACTACCACGTTGCGGGGGTGATGAGTGCCCCCCAGTCCCAGTTCATGCAACAACATACAACAAGCTTGATACCCCTCATGTGATGTTCTCCTGTCCGAAGGATACAGCATACATTTGTTGATTCCTTCCTTTTGTTTCCAGGGTTTTTTTTGATATTGACCAAAAAAAAGTTGGACACTTGCAAGCTGAAGCACCTCTAACAAACACCTGTTGCCTCTGCCTCAATCGTGGGAACCCTACCTGTTTAAAAAAAATGGTTGGGTTTTCCAATGCCCCAACAAAAAATGGTGGCTTTATGTGCGTCATGACATGCAACTTCTGATTGGATAATTCTGTAGCACCATGACTCCAGGCTCCTCAAAAAACCAACGGGCTGAGAGGCACTTGATCATTGCTGGCTTACTTGACCTCCCAAAATGCAAGTTTCCAGCCGTCACTTGAAGAAGTTCTTTAGATGTAGGCATAGTTTCCTTGGTTTTTAATGTTGGAAATCAATCGTGGACTTTGTCAAATCTGTTACCTCATGAGCCGATGGATATGCTTATAGTTTAACCTCAAAATCACTAATCCCATCTGGCATCAAATTGCCTTTGCACCGCAATTTGTATCGGGGTGAAATGATGGGATTTTCCAAAGGCCAACCAAATGGTGACCTCATGGTGACTGATCACCATTTGTAGAACAAATCTACAGACATCAAATCATCTATGAACAAAAACAAATTGTTTGTGTCTCAAAATTAAGCAACCAACATTTATCTACGGAAAAATGGTTGATGTAATAAAATGATATAAAATGATGTTTGATTATATCCTGATTTCTGAAAGGAAAGCATCGGGGGCACCTGGTGATCCAGTTCCAAAATTCCAAGTTCCGAACCCCGAAAGCACTTGAACAAAAAAACAAAAGGGATCGATGATATGGGTGTTTCCAAAAATAGGGGGAAACACCCCAAAATGGATGGTTTATAATGGTTGAAACCCTATTAATGTTGGATGATTTGGGGGTACCACGTATTTTTCGGAAACATCCATGTGCTTTCTGAACATTTTCAGAAAGGCTCCATTGCAAGCACCTTTCAAACTTCGAGAAAACAAATACTTGTAGCATCGTATCATTTCTAATTTATTTCTGCTGATTTTTGGCTGTGAAGCAAGATGCATTCTTTAGACTTTGGTAAGTAGATTGAGGCAGGACACACATTAGGAAATGTAACCAACAGAAGTGTTGTTGTTGTTGTTGTTGTTGTTGTTGTTGTTGTTGTTGTTGGAAAAGAATTGTTAGTTTAGTTTGCCTGAGGATACCTGCAATCTGCTTGTGTCTTTTTTATTCAATTTCCCCCACCCCCCAAAAAAAACGTTCCCCAAACTTCTCCCGAGTAACTGGCCATCAGAACGAAAGGAGCGGAAATGCGAAATTTCCACATCTCTTGCCGTCATGTATTCATCACAGCTCCATGGCAAATGTAGACCTGGAAGGGCCCCGAGCCGATTGTTATACACACCCCCAAATCTAACATTACCAAAAATGATGGGCCCTGGAAAATGTATTTCCTTTCAAACATGGCTATTTTGGGTATCTATGTTAGATTTCAGGGGAGTAAATGGAGTTATGACCCCTAAAAATGGCCCTATGTTATAAATGGGTGACTGGATTTATTTCACCTCGAAAGATCCCGAAATAAGCGGAGTTATTTCACCCAACTTATGACTGTTTTTTGGGCCCACTTTGTGGGGAAGATGTTAGGCTCCAAGAAATCTGGTATCATTCGGTTTTTGGTGGCTGATTGGTTAATCCCAAGAGTTGTGTTGCATTCCACGGCTCTTTAAAGACTGGCAAAGAGCGAACACACATTTCATTTGGCCCTAAATCACCTAGCATTTCCATCCAATGGGTCGTTTCCCGGCAGGTCGATTTATGTTCTTTACCGCGAAGTCACCACCATTCACTCATTTGTAGAGCTAGCACTATTTTAGAAAACCATCTGCATGTCCATGCCTCCTTCACAAGAGAAAACACACATTCAAATGGTTACAAATAGTTATACAAATATACACAAAACAAAAATAAACAACAATCACTCATTATGATGCAACCACAGGGATGCAACCTGCGGTGTTCTGCCATGAGACGTAAGGCTTTCATCTGTTCAGGATCTTTTGCCTCCATAGATCGTTCGTTCGCAAAGGCCCTAGGCGTTTTGGGTGTCCAACACAGTGGGGGCAAACCTTTCACCGGTGAAAAATGACAACTGGAAAACGTTTGTCAAGTGGGATCCATTTTTCATGAAACATTGCTTTCTTTAACCTTTAGTTGAAGATTTTGGAAAATACAAACATCACAAACACCAGGCATTTGTTCGAATCTCTACATACTCTACCATTTTTTGTTTAAAATTCCCCTTTCGTAGTAGTTTTTCCGAGCTGCTGCAGGGGTCCGAGATTCGACATGTCAACAAACAAAAACACGGTCACCGCGCACATCGCCAGCTTTGCTGGTTTGATGGTCGATGTTGGGAGTTTTCAGCCCCATACACTTCCTCCCACAATCATGGAAGCTAAAAATGGGTGTATCTCCAATAGTAGTTACCTTTCAGATATAGGTATTTTCCACTGAACCATGATTATGGGAGAGAGAGTATATTTTGGAATCAATCCACACACACATCTCGCATAAAAACTGGGATGATACTTGTAAGTTATACTAGGTTGTTGAACATTGAACCCCCCCCCCGGCTCATTAAAGGTCTCATATCACCACGGTGAAAGCTGCAAGAAATTTTGGACATCAGAATTCCTATCTTGGGAAAAAAATCCCTTGACTAAACCATTGGATTTCTAGGGAGTTTTTTGGTGGGCAGTTGGCAGTTGCGATAATTTCCAGAATCTTTCCCTGGAAGAGCCACCCCAAGGATCCCCAAGGTGAAGTGATCAGGGTTTGATGGGGGTAGTTTGAACTATCCATCTGTTTTGCTGGTGGATTTTTTGAGGTTTTTTTTTGGGGGGGGAAATCTATGCCCTAAGAATCAGTGGACCCAAAAAAAGACAGGTTTGACTCTGTATTACGAAGGGTTTTGGGATCTCCAAACCACCAGTTTTAAGATCTCATGATTCTTAGGGTGGTGAAAATCTTAGGAAATAACAGTTCAAAACCCATTTTTGTTAAGCTCCCACGAGCTCCCGCTTTCCCCATCTCCCAAATGGATGTCATCCATTTTTTTCGGTTGAAACATATCTTTCGGAAATTTGTTTCAAATCAACAGCTGATCATTTCATCATATTGGTACTGTTGATGGTTCAGAAATCCGGCATCCACCAGTTGAGGTTGGTAGGTTATCCCGTTTTTTACAGGGTTTTTATACATTCGAGGTGATTGTTTGGGATTTCAGCCATCAACAGTATCATTTACTAATGCCGCAAACGAACAGTTTGCACCGGAAAATAAAAAGGAAACGATCGTCCGGGAAACGATCGTCCTCCAACGGTGCGAACTCTTAGCGATTTAGGGAGAGTGTATCATAGTATATTATATTAAAACATCATTTTGATCAGAATTTTCCTCAAAAACAGACCTAGGTGGTGGTTGAACCAACCCATTTGAAAACTATTAGTGAAATTGGATCAGAATCATTTCCCCAAATAACAGTGAACACACTCAAAAAATATCTGGAAGTTTCACCACCTATGGCCTAAACTCCTGAAAATTGGGGATAAACTCATCCCAACTTGTTTTTTTTGGGGAGAAATGCCTTGAAAAAAATTCGGACCCCAAAAAAACTCCTCTACGGAATTGGGGGGGTATACTATAAACCCACCACCGGCCCCAGAAATCCAAAACAAAGAAATGCCCCACACATCTCAAGGTCTCATCTCCGGTTGGGGCACGTTAAGCAACTGGCCACTCTTCGCCATTCTTTCGCTTTCATCATCTCCCGAAGCCTTGGAGCCTTCCACCGGGTGGATTCTCAAGAGCTGAGCTGTTTCTGGTTCCCTTATACAACAAGGTGGGGTAGAAACAGCATATATAATCCCCCAAGTTGTGGCAGTATATACCACTTATATGTTCGTTTTTTTATGTGCATGGGATGATATATTCAATATATGTAGATATACGCAAAATGTTTGTTGATAATTTTGCAAGATACTTGGAAGAAGTTTTTGTTTGGAGAAATGTGGCGATGATTCTTGCATTTGTATGGATGAATCCCCAGGATGGGGATAGTGAACATTCATAGGGGTCGACAGGGTGTCCAACAACACTTTTCTTGTGACATGTGTACTTCCCCTCCCTAAAAACTAACATAACTCTGAAAATTGATGGTTGGAAGAGGAGATTTCCTTTTCAAAAATGCTCCCTTCAGGGGACATGTTAATTTTTGGAGAGGTGACCAACATCATTTTCCATCTGCTCCCAACATTAACACTTATGAAGTCACACCTTGGACGTGCCACTGCTGTCGTTTTTGGACGTGACTGACGGGTTGAAGCTAATCCTCAGTAGCTGGAGATTTCAATCCCAAATGCTCCATGGGACTGGCATATTGACCTACATGAAAACCATAAAATCTAAAGCTAAATGCAGGTGAATATGCCAGTCCCATGGAGCGTATGGGAATGATTATTATGTAAAGGCATGATGCAAATCGAATAGTCTACAAAACATGTATATACTACAATCGTATGTGACTTCTATGTGTGCTTTTTTCCCAGTGGTTAAATTTTCGGGTCAGGCACTAACCAGTGGTGTAATTTGATGCTAATCCAAAAATGATGTTGCAATAGCATGCAATAGCGCAAAACAAAAGTTCAGTATACTTGTCTGGTTGGTGGTTTCAACCCATCTGAACAATACTCAAATTAAAATGGTAATCTTCCCTAAATAGGGGTGAACATAAAAAACCTTTGAAACCACCACCTATGGCCTAGTTCAGTATACTTGCTTGGGGCACGGCAAATTCACAAGAACCAGTGACGCCAAGGGACAACAACGAGTCAGATTTCTGTGCACTCATTTCTTTGTACCGCAGGTTAATCAAAAGGAAAAACAATTCATACCTGTTTGCCAAAGGATTGAACATGTATATCAATAAATGCATATATGTATAATATACATATATATATATATGCAAACTAGATCAGTCCGCACTGATGAGGTGAGGTAGTATGTTCGATGTTGTAGGATATGGTTGAAGTTGATACCCTTTCCTTTTCAGCTTTAACATTCCTGATGATTTTTCTTCAGTGTCACTTGTGAAACGTAAATCCATTCTGCTGAGCTGATGTGGCATTTTCCTGGGCTTTATTCGGACAGGCCAAGCCAACAGCTAATCATGTAACACTTGACTCATGACCTTCCAGTAAGACCCAGCCAGGAAAGTAAATTCATTCATTTTCCACTCAGGTCAAGACATGAACAGATCATAAGAGATCCGATCTGAGTACTTTACTTGGAACTTCAAATTCAGGCAAAGTCGTTGGACCATTTTGGGAGGATTCCTCTACCAATCCACCTGCTGTTTTCAATCCGCAGTTTGATCGTGAAGTTTGTCCGTCAGATTGTCCTCTTTTTGGAAAAGGTTTTAAAGTAAAAGCTCCCATAAGAATTTCATGAAGTGCGGAATTGCATGTGGTTTCTGCTTATGTGATCAGGGTCTCACGTGCTGGGGAGGTCCCTGGAGAAAAAAATCCTTCCCTACAAAGCCAGGTGTTGATGGGCTATATAACCAGTGGACATGGGTTGAACATCCCTGTTTTTTAA
Organism: Breviolum minutum Mf 1.05b.01; assembly: GCA_000507305.1. NCBI lineage: Eukaryota > Dinophyceae > Suessiales > Symbiodiniaceae > Breviolum > Breviolum minutum. The sequence continues at coordinate 23,650 of DF242992.1, read as the reverse complement.
TAGGGTTTCATACATCACAGGTGGTTAATTAGCAGGATGTCTCTGAACTTTCGACCCCCAGTGCTCGAAAATATCACCTGAGAGGTTCGGTGTTTAGGCCCCTGTTTAATCCATTCCAAAACCACTTGCAGAAGGAGCAGTGAGCATAAGGGAACATCAACATCATCATCATCATCATCAATCACCAAATTGTCCCAGTTGCTCCGAATCCTCTCGCACTGCTAACCTCGGGATCCATCTCAAACCCCTCAAAAATGATTGATTTTGCGTTGCTGGGTGGAAATTCCTAGCCATGGGTCCTTGCCCTTATGTACCTACAGGGATTCCTTGGGGAAATACATGAAAATACGACCCGTGAACCGTGAAACGTCACAAAAAATACCTCGAGTTCTTCAGTCAAGTTTTGATCCGATGGAAGCTTAGGGAGGGGTTCATGCACTCAAAATCAGAAACTTCCCTTCGGCCCCATTGAACATAGGGATTTCCATAGAATAATGGAAGAGGGGGTATCCTACAAAACAGATCAATTTTGCAGGTTCAGGTTAATTACAGTAGATTGGAAATCCCTATATAAAGCAACTCTAGGGGTTCTCATATAATTTTGTAGCATCCTTATGACATCTTGTATATCTGATGCTTTGCCACTTGTTCCATGGCAAATGTACATCGTCTACTAAAATGCACTCAACAAGTGAACCGACCATGGACACGTTTTAATCATTTAGCTTCCCATGATGGCCTGTCAGTGAGGATCCAGGTCGGTTATGGTCGGTTGAGTCCAGCTTTAGACATGTGGCTAACCACCTGGGATATATTAAATAATAACGCAAACAATGGGATAAAAACTCATAAGCTACCTATCAACATGCGCAGGATTTCTTCCACTAACAGTACCAGGCAGTGATTGAGTGAAGTTGACTGATGATACAGTATACATCATACATCAAAGTATGCAGCAGCAAACATTTCATAGCTAAGGGAAAAGAACATTGAACACAGCAACTTCCGGTGCGTCTTGCTTTTTCAGATTGGGGTTCTTCCCCTTCCGCCTAAATGGCTGAAACAATGGGGTTACTAACTATACTGATACTTACTAACTGGGATGATCCTCCAAGTGGATCCTTTCTTTAACAAATGTTCATTATTCGCCTATCTTTTTCGCAACACCCCAGGCCACTGCTATTGCCCCGTCCCCAACCACAAACAAGACTCTGGAAATTGGACGAATCTGACAAGGAGGATTTGCAAATGGAGCAGTTTCAGGTTTCTAATCACATCTATATACTGTATATATTGATGAATATACACATATATAATTATGTGAAAAAAAAGGTTGAAATAATAATCTACAATATGCTTTTCTACCTCTTTCTCCAATAAATCATGGTCCAAAAAGGACACCTGGGATCCCTTAAAGATATTTTAAGATGCTCCAAACTCAGCTCCTATCTTTCCCGAAATGCTTTAAGGCTCAGGTGTTGAAGCTCCTTACATCAAAACTTCCAGCTCCAATAAATCCCTTTCCAAGCAACAAGTGATATGGCTCACCCAAAGGTTGCGGCACTGGCACATGGAATAAGTCCTTGGATTGGAACCGAAACGGATGGTCACCAATGGCGCCGCAACGGAGTTCCAAGGAATGGCATGGTTAGTAAATCTACTGAGCTGGTGGTGGGTCCGTGCTTGACTTTTGGTCTGGCAAATTTCTGCTTGCTGCTTATCTTTGCTTAAACCACCTGCGTCCACTCACCAGCTAACCATTGGCTGAAGATAAAACTGATATAGCAGTAGCACTCGCAGGGAAGCCTTTCCAAAAGGAAAGTGGTCCACCATCAAACATCAGATTTCATTTGATATACTTGGTCCCAGGAAATTAGTAAATAGCTAGTAAATGGGTAATAACCTACTTCTAAATGGTGCATATTGCCGTCATAACCCACTTACTAACCTTTTACTAATTTCCTCGGACATCCAAGTACGAAGGTGAAGAGTACGATAACTTTTAACTTTGACAAAAGGCCTGCCCTCTCAGAAATTTAAAAAGTATGTCCCTCCAGCACCAACCAACAAAACATGTATTTTTAACGCAACGTTTGGTGGTAAATCTTGGGCTGTTCCACTTCCCAATAAGAGTCACCATCAGTATAATTAAATGTTTAGTAGGGGATCCCAACCTAGACCTTCATTTGCCACGATTGCATCCTGGGAGGGGGGACAACCCAAGGTAAATCCAAGGTTCTGCACTTCGCTGTGATGTTTTTGTTGCAAAGGACACACGCATGCAACTGGCTGTTTGCCTTACGTCTGGACCCCCAACCATGGTGGGATCTGTTGGATGACTGGTGACATGCGTGTTATCGTGTTAATTCAAGATCATGTACATTGGAATGCCTTTAAAATGTTTTGAGATCATATCATTTCAAAGAATATCATGCCATATCTGCATGTTGTAGGTCCTGTACCTAAGGTGCAAAAACTTACAAAGTAGAAACAAATAATGTCAATACTTACAAATGTTAAGGTATGCCTAAAATCTATATAGATTGCAAACTAGGCAGAATAGTTACGTATATGGTACATGTGACGTTTCTAATCGTGGTTTAGCAATAAACCAAAAAATATTTAAAAAAAATATTCACATCCCGAGATACACATCTGCTGGGCTCTTGATGTTCTTTGCCGTCCTGCCGATCGCAGGAAAACGTATTCAGGTCCGGCAAGGTGCGGTTTCACGGGTGAGGCATTGGGCAGTTCCAAAAAATGGAAGGGACACACAATGGTACAGCACGGAAATTTAACATAGCCCCTAAAAATAAGCAATATCAAAAGGAAACTCATCTTCCAACCGTCATTTTTCAGGGGCTATGTTAGTTTTCCAGGGTGTAAACTTTATCAAACTTCCCCATCATTGGCTAGTCAACCAAGCCCCACCCAATGTAATTAAGAGCATAATTATTAACCATTGGTTTCCCTCAACAAGGCCTTAGCAAACCCTTATTTCTCAGAAAGGTACGTTAAGGGGGGGGTATAAGGTTGACCAGCTATAACCTGATGGGCCAAATTCCAGGACAAAAGAATTGAGGTTACCCTCCTCAAAAACTAAGATATCCCTTTCCCAAAAAGGTACTTTTGAAGATTATTTCCCTCTTCCATACGTGGGATATGCTAGTTCCCTAGAGGGTATATTTAACCACCACCCTCAACTGCTGGATGTTTCCGGCAATCCTTCTGCCATCCAGATGCACATAGATGCACTAACTACTTGCTGGTGTGAAGGAAGTGGCTTCGACTCCATTCTGTTAGTTCCCCAAAGTATATAGTAGCGTAGTTTCTCTCAATCTGTTCCTGTTTTTCTATGCCAGGCTATCGTATGGATTGGACCGCCATCAAGTGAAAATTGAACCCTCTACATGTTGACACGTATGATTAGAGGCTTCCTCCGCAAACCTCGGAGGTCATACAACATAATGCAACATGCAGAAATTTCAGAAAGCACCATGTACAAAAAGAACCAAAGAAATCTTGAAGAAAAATCATCTTCCAAACCGCTTTTTGTTGGTGTGCATGTTGGTTTAAACAGGGCTGAAACCAAAACTTCAAAATCTCAGATTACTGTACTTAATTAGCCGTTGGGCGATTGTTACACTCTCTGAAAGTAACATCGCCCCTGAAAAATAAGATTCTCCATGATTATCCCCAAACGGAAATTTCATCTTCCAACCATTGATTTTCAGGAGCCCATTTTAGTTTCAGGAAGCAATGGAAGCACAAATCGAAAAAACTCACCATTTCCCTGGTGCCATTTTTTCCCAGTCAACCTCGTCGACATCGCCACAAACTTCCTGAAAGCCTCCTGAAAAACAAAACCGTGCCGGGGGTGTGCACAACGAGGAGGGGGGGTTTCAGGGGTCATTTTTTTTGCCAACCCAACCGACCAATGCACCATTATTTTCGGGTGATTCCATCAAAATGACCATATATATATATATATATTTCCATTGTTTCATCCCCCCTAAAATAGTTAATCTATATATTGAACCATGGCTTTTTCCCCCACCAAAAAATGTTTGTCACAGCGGGCATGTTTGCGCAAACATGAAAATGCAGGGGCATCAATATCTATAAAACTATATATACATATATCATATATCAATATTGAAAGAATATATATATATATATCAACAACCCGGGGAACAAAAGATGGAACCCCAAAATGGATGGTTTGTAAAAGAGTTTGATTTTCCAAGGAGGCCTTTTTCAGGTCATACAATGGTGCAATCTGGTGGTGTAATCTAGGGCAACTTAGCAACCTGAAATATCTTGAAGAAAAAACAATCTTGGTTGCCTTCACTATAATTTACCCAGGTTAATGACGGTTATTGCAAAAGTTGTCTGGGAGTGCTATGCAATCAAAACCCGCAAAATTCATGACTTTTGTGTACAAACCGCGTCTGGAACCAAAACATCTTCCTTTGAACATTGGATTGTACCTCAGGTCCCCCTTGAACGGAACACAAGTAAAGCTTTGTGTCATTTACGGGTCCTGTAGGGACTTTACCTTCAAGATTTCAAGGTTTGTCCCACATCCATCAGAAAAACTTGGAAACGTTTCGTTCCAGTCCTGTTGGTCGGCTAGGAGCTTTGTGAATTCCATCCCTTGCAGCTTCTCATCGCTCATCAGCATATGTTGCAAGCACTCTGAATTACCTCAGACAGCCGCGGAGAAAAACCGAAGAAAAACAAAAGAACAAACAAAATAAGCAGGTATTAGTGACATATAGACCCAAAGTTTCTCAAACATTTGCTCAAATTCATGTGCTTTAAAAACACCCCTGTTGGTCTGTTGGTCTCCTCAAGCAAGAAGAAATATGAGTTTCATGAGGGGTCAAAACCACTGTAGTTTGTCTGGGCGGGGTTTATATCGGGAAAATTGGTTGAGCAGCCGCCAACACAAAGCTTGGCTGAAACTGACACTACCCCAAAACTTTCAAATGATTCAATGCAGCGACAGGTTCTGTTTGAAAGGGATTATATACATAATTTCCAAGTACCTTCCCCACTAGAAGGTATAGAATTGAGTGATTTTTGGATGCTTAGGAAAAAGACTGGCCGCCAGTTGGAAGTAATTTTTCGCATGACAAGCAAAACTGCCAAACTGGCAAAGTAAATTGTGGCCTGAGGCCACGAGTCTGTTTTGGTCCACCATGCTGATGGCATATTTCAAGAAAAATATAGAAGCAGGTCAACTGAGCTGGCGGTATATCCCCACATATAAGTCTTGTTCTCCAGGTCATCTCGGATCCTTTGCTCACCCAAGCAAGACGGGTCCCCAGACTTAGGTGTAACCCCTGTAAACCCTACTTAACTCTAGGCATTTATTAAGCGGATGAAACTGGCGAAAGAAATCTACTTATACCAGGAATACGGGTCTGATTCAATGCAATGTTGCAACCCTTCTTTCAACCATTTTCAACCCCTCCTGGGCTGCCCAGGAGTACCTCATTTGAAAATATCGCAAGGGCACCTCGAATCTTCAACTCGTGATCCAAGAGGAACTCGCAGTCACAAACGCCCCGCAGCACACGACGAAAGCCGCTCACCATCCATTCAGCATCCATAGATTGAAGGCAAGCCTCGTCACAACTGGAACGCGGGGCATCAGTGGATTGGGAGCATAAGTGGGCTTTTCTGCCGAATCAGTAGACATACCATACATGACGATATGTCTATACTGCCAATTGGGTCTTTAAATGCGAACCACATCTACCTATCTCTTTTTTCCAGAACCACAAATTTCGGGTAGTACTGGTTCGCCACATTCAGTCGATTAACATCCAGCCAGTGGAGGACGAAGCAGCGTAAAGGAGTTCACAGGCACCATCTATTTCCCAGGTGGTGCATATTGAGACATATCTTTATATAATATATATATATATATACATAAATCATAGGATCCCTAACCCCCCCCCGCAAAAAAAACCACCCAGATCCAAAATGATATATAATAGATATGCTCCTTTGTTACGATCGTGCATGGTGAATTCTGGGCAAAACAGATGTGCAAACGATATTTCCCTTAATAAGGCTTGTGAAGGGATATGGCTGGCAAGGGATGAGCAGTTTATAACCCTTAATAAGGTTTAATAAGTTTTGCCAAGGGCTCTGTCAGAGAAGACGATGAGCAACATGATTTTTGCAAGGACAAGATCTCATGATTTTTTGCTTTGTGACATGGCGGACGGCTGAGTGAGCAGGATAGTGTATACTTTATTATACTTTATTATGCCTTATTAAGCCTTGATAAGGAGGCGACATCCCCTGATGTTGGGTACTTGATGCAAAAGATTCCCACGATAGAACCCTGGGTTGGTACTTGGTTCTCTCCTTTTGAGATGTGGCACTGCGTTCGATTTTATCGGTTGGTCAATGGGTGGCTGTGATTTTTCTCGTCAGGGAGACAAATTCCTTAATAAACATTATTAAGACATTTGCAATCTTTGGCAAACACAGTGGTCTTTCAGTAGCCTTAATAAGGCCTAAATAAGAGCAAAATAAAGGTGTACACTCTTGTTTTTTTAATATTTCTTAATAAGGTTTGCTTTTGCTTGGCAAGTCCCTTTTGAACCTTATCAAGGGATATTAGCAGAAATCCACATATGACAGGAAGTGACCTCACCTGCACAGATCTGGGTGGCTTTTTTTTTTGGGGGGGGGTTAGGATCCTATGAATAAACCGTCCCAGTAGCAATAGAACGATTATGTATAGAGGGTACAAAGGTCTTCTACAACATAATGTTAAAACTTGTTGCAGTGGATACACTTTAGATATGCCATAAACATGAAAGTACGCCAGCCACTACCTATCACTGACTCAGGGTTACCTTGTGTGCAGTAAGCATTCTTGCCTTGAGGCAGATTCTTTCCAGCGATCCACTGGTTTTTCTGTAAAAAATCTGCGAAAAAAATGCATCTGTGTATAAAATAACTCTTACAGAAACATAGTAACATAGAAGGTACATAAACCATTTACCATGAATGAACCATGGGTAGACATATTAATTGAAAAGATTTACCATAAGTAGAAACCTAGTCAAAGTTGAACCATAAACCCCAAACAAATCCAAGTCTTGTTGTGCCTGAACGCGTTTCCTCATCATCACTTCGATGATTACCATGAAGACAATGAGGCACCTGAGTCTTAGGCGAAAAACCCTGTGGGTTTACACTGCACCCCAAAAATCAAACGGCTGGGGCGATTGAACCACTTAAACTATATAGGTGGTTGGCGAATGAGTTTTTTTTGGGGGAAGCAAGGGCATGATGTCAGGTCAACGTGGTCAACTACATTAGTATATAATGCCGAAACTACGTTTACAATTCATTGTCATTGTAAAAAAAAATCTGCCACAAAATCTTGGGAGGAATCCTTTGTTGAAGCATCTGTACTAAAACCTGGTCTCGGATGTAGGATTTGATCATCACCGTTTGCCCACCGGGTGTTCCGAGGTCGGCACACATAGATTTCGCATTCGTCAGTCACTTGCAAATAGCCCAGCTCCTGCTGGTCTTGGATGGGTTGTGCGCTGGTCATATGATGAATTGAGAAATATACCATACCCATAGGATCCTTGGGACTGGCATATTTACCTACATTTGGCTGATTCTTATGTTTTTCATGAAGGTAAATATACCAGTCCCATGGCTCTTATGGGATACATCTGCACATGCACATATTATATGTGTATTTCCCTAGGATCCAATCACCTGAGAATGGTGATTGAACACCCTGATCATCCGAAAATATGACTGAATGCCTGGGGTTTAGGAATGTGTATATATTACATACAGATGGACCGCGAATATAATATACTAACCAAATATGTATATAAATATATATATATATTTATCTATTTAAACATTGCTAAACACATACATATATCTATACGAAAGTCCAAACCATGCAGCTCCTGCAATAGGAAGCCGCCAGAAGAAAACATATTCCTGTTTCATCTACTTTCCTTTCCTGATAAAATGAAAACCAACTTTTGTGAAATCATAGGCACAGGCTTTTTTAACTGCTTGCAGCAGCAGCAACAACAACAACAACAACAACAACAACAGCAACAACAACAACAACAACAACAAGAACAAGGAACAAAGAAAACACATGTAACATATTCGCAAAATAATCAAGACAGAGGCCAAACTAGGAAAACAAGAAGAAATCACAATCACAATTCATTGCCCCCGCATTTCCTAACCCGGTCCTTTCCATGATACCAGGAGGTCCCAAGAATCGTCAGGGAAAAGACCAGTTGGCAAACAACCTGGCTGCTAGGTACACCAGTCTGAACAAATTGATCTCAAAGGATCATGTGCTACGTTGCTACACCCCTGAAGATGAACGGCTGGAACATAATCATGGGGGTTTGGTTATGATTCAGATCATTTTCCGTTCCTAAATGGGTGATGCCTGTAGGTTTCAGCCATTGATCTTCCAGGGTGTACTTCATTGTTGACAGTTGAAACCACATCCTTCAAGGACAAACCACTATGTCACTATGTCGTTGTAAGATGTAGCCTAACCATGTGGATTTAAGTCACCATCATTGTATGGAAGCTAATTTTAAAATTGACCAGCAATTGGTGAAAACTGTTGGGTGGGTTGCAAAAATAGATTTTGATATCGCAAAAAAAAAATCAAACAGCAATTCCGATATATATGCTCCATGTATAGAATATGTACCTACCTTCGGTTGATTTTCATGGTAAATGTAGGTAAATATTCCATACATGGATCCTATGGGAATTACTGTATGTTTTTGTTGGAGTTTCAGTGTGTAGCTGAAGGCAAGTGATGCCCATATCTCCGTCGATGTGTGTATCGCGGTGAGGCTTGCATGGACGCAAAGGTGAATGTTCAAGCCTTCCATGGACTGCCAAATCAAGTCTCAATCTCATTGGTTCAATCATTATAACTTATCACTATGTTCCTATGGGGGCTGGTCCATAGTAGAAGTATTCATGAGTATTCAACAATGCATCTACATAGGAAAATAGCAACCCGTGAAAATGCAAGACACTGCAGCACCAACCAAAAAACCGTCGCGTGAATAGAATCACCTTCTATCTTGTAACATCTTGCACAAACGGCGGTGCATTCAAGGCATGTCAGATTAGAAGTATCCGCTACCCATAATCCATGCATGATATGGATATGATTACCAACATTTGGCTGGCTTTTACGGTTTTCATGCAGGTCAATATACCAGTCCCATGGATCCTATGGGCTATATATAAATAGTGAGAAACAACACTTTTAGAGGGTACCCACCCTGAAAACAACATAGCCCCTGAAAATAGGCCATCCCAAAAGGAAACCAGTATCTATTCCAACCATCCGTTTCCAGGTGCGAACATGTTAGTTTTAATTCTACCACTCAAGATTCGGGAACCCTTCTGTTGGTCCAGACTTTGGTCAACTTACTTCCCTGGACTTTTTTTTCTGTGGAGGCTCATGGCTTTTTTAAAGGCTTAGAGAGGCACCTAAAGCAAGACAGTTGTTCAGTCGGTTTCACCTAGAGATGGGTATATAATCTAATTATATATTGTTTTCCTATTACCCCTGACCAAACACATGGCACATGGCACATGGTGGTTGAAAACCCCCTTGTTAAGCCCAAAATTCAGAGGAGGAAAATTTGGGGGCCCAGCTTGACTGATCAATGACTTCTTGTGCCGAGGGTCCGAAAGTTTCATATCGATAAATGCCATGACCAGGAAAAAACGCGTGGCGAGAACGTATTTCCTCAGCGCACTTTGGATTCAAGATCCCAGTCCTTCAAAATTCCTTCCCTACAACGGAGAAAACTTGATGTACCACTTCTGCAAGCTTGCCATGTGTTACTATTCATATCTAAAATCCATCAAGGGTTGCGCTTTTGAAAGCATCCCTGTACTTTGGAAAGGGATGCAAATCTTCGCCAGGGTCGAGGAGAGAAATGCCAGCTCACTTTGAAAGGGTTCCCTTTGCCAAACTGAGCAGCAAAGGACAAGTATCACAAGTGAACTTGATATAAAAACTATATAGTTTGAAGTTTGAATTACTTGTGTGCCAACATCATCCATGTCCTACAAACGCAGAAGAATTCAATGTTTTGAGGGGTTTGGCTCTCAAACCCTTTTTTGGGAAGGCAAACGGGACCCAGCATGCCTGTGACCTTTACTTTCCACTGGCATCCTGGGAAGGGGATCACACCAAAGTTTTCCTGCAGTTTTGGGAGCTTTCTCGGACCACCATGACATGTCCAAGAAAGGCAAATTTCCGATGTTTTACTTTCATGCGTGCAAAAGGTTGTAGCAAGCTCAGTAAAATAACCATTTTGAATCCCCTAGCCAGTTGTGAGCAATTGGATGTTTTTCATTTGAGATACCCATCTATTCACTCACATGCTGCCACAGCCATGTTGCTCAGAGAGAGTAGTGGATCCAGTTGGGAAGGAATGTTCAACGAAGCTGGTGACAAAATAGCCGAAAGCATAGGTTACGTACACCACCGCAGACAACACGCGAACCTGACATTTCTGCAGGGCAAATGTCCGGCGCAACACCGTGATATTCATGTTCAGCCATCATTTGACACAATGTCAAAAAAGTAAGGTATATATATATATATTTATATGTTGACATATTGAAATATCTACACACATATATTATACTTGGTTGCTTGGTGCCCATCTGTTTCCAAATGCAACAATTCCGTATGTGAAAATATGGGTACTTTCAAATGTCACATGCGCTGGAATTAACAAAGTGAGTTGTATGTTAAATACAGTATTGTGATCTGTGCATCCATGTTGGGGTATGGGGCTATGATCATGCTATTTGTACAATATCACTGAAATGGGATGATCAAAATCATGGAACTAACAAGGATATTGACGTTTCATGGATCCTAACATAGATCATCTCGGCCCAAGAGCTTGTCTCGAAGTTGGCTGGATGTAGGTTTTCACCACCAGCAAATGTTGCACATAGAGTCCCATGTGAAGAAAAAGTAAGATGCAGTTCCTCACAACAAGAAACTCAACTCAAGCGCTCAAAGTTATTCGAAGAATGAAAATTCCTAATTCAAGGAGCACTATGATATGCACATTTCATATAATAAATATTATTCGTTCATATATGGAACAACGGCGATTAATATAATTACATACTCTATCTAATACTATCTTAAATAAATTATACGTGATGTTTCTTTCAAGTTTATTTTTCTTGGTTTTAAAGAAATTACAACAAGAAAGGTTTAAAGAGAAAGATCATTGTAAGCCTACCTAGCACCCCGCTTCCAAGATCACTTCCGTTGGAAACCAGTCGACATGGCTGTCAAGTTTGTTGGGCCTAGACAGCTTAGACGTACCGCCAATACATGGAGAGGTTACGATTGGGATGTGCAACATCCCACACATGTTCAATCCTCAATTGTCGGTGCCAAAATCTATACACTGTAAACTTGCACTATGAAGCCTTTCCTGCTTTAAAAAAACCAAACGAAACCTATGTTGCTCAATATCATTTGCATTTCCTGGACCATTCAAAGAAATCGTCCAGCGGTTCGTGCGGGTGCGGGTGGTTTCCACTTGCTTGATCTATGTGCGACCTATCCTCTGCACAAACGCTTTTCTATCTTCTGGTTTCAGCTCAATTGAAACCATAGTCAAAATTGAAAATTTCCCGCTTCAATGACCTGCAGTAAGCACCCATTGGCCAACTTTGATTTTGGGGTACCCAACTAACTATGCCGAAGTATGCTTCATCGCACACGTTGTATGGCTAATTGCACACACACACAGACTCTATGTTTGATGCCTCTTTTCCAATGTTGATTCATCTTCAAAAATTACTTAGTGAGAATTTTGTATAGAGCTCCTGCCTCCCAGGACCTGCGCAAATTGAAATTAGAAACCATTTTCACACACTCTCTAGTATTCCAACACGTCTAGCTGGAATATCCTTGACTTGTAGATGCATTGCTTATTCACAATATACTTAAAAAAACAACCTGCTAGGCTTGTTTACCAGAAAGTGGAAATCAATAGGTAGGGCCCCCACAAGTAAGAGTGTACCTGAAGAAATCCCACAAGGAAATATGTCCCTAGCTGGCTTGTGTCCACCATACCTTTGCCCAGCAGCAAATACACTTGCATTTACCTATGTTTCCCCTCTAAACAATCCACATTATTCGTTCAAAGCATGTACTCCCCAAAAAAACCTTGCAAAAAATCCTGAAACATTCCTGGAAAGAAACAACTGTTCAACAATGACATGAAACAAAAGAACAACTACCCCCCCCCCTGAAGTTTAACATAGACCGTGAAAAGTTACCTTCCCAATAGGAAAGTAGTTTTCCAACCACCATTTTTCAGGGCAAACTGTTAAGCTTCGGTGGTGTATTGGCGTTAAAAAAAACCAACGGCGTTTTTGGATGGATCCTACCAAGAAGCGCCACGCTTGGGTTTTGCAGCACCCCGAAGGCCAGCCACATGGTCTTCCAGGCGACGAAATGAATAAAGATCTGAGAGAAAAGGATGTAGTTGGACCTTCATCGTGGAAATCCAAGGGATTTTCCACCCCCTTCAGGGGGCCCAACCCATCCAAAATGCCATGTTTATTTTTTTATTTTTTCCTAGGAAATAAGGCTTTAATTTTAAGCCTTATTGGGGGATGATGGTCCTATGACTTCACAAGGTTGCGGTTCTCAAAACGAAAATTTGATCAGGATCTTAACCGATAGGATCCATGGGACTGGTATATTTACCCAATTTACTACCATAAAGTCAACCAATCATGTAGGTAAATATACAATCCCACCGGTAATGTTGTTGCAAGATGTTCCGAGAGTGCGAAATTGTAGAATATTGAAATGGTATTCAAAAAATTCCGATGTATATATTCATTGCACTACATTGCACTCATGCAAAATCATACATTAGGAAACTATTGAGTTTACATACACCACACAAGGCGGTATAAGTTATAAGGCGGTATTTCAAGATTACTGCCACCCAGTTACCACCTTTGATACAACCAGTAAACCATATTCTTTTTGATTCAGAACTCTACATTGGCATACTTTCGGGGGACACGGCACCCCCCAAAATAAACACATAGTTTCATGTCTCAAGGGTACTTGGGAATATCCTTAAGAGGATTCCAAAGTGCGCGGAATCCTCACCAAAACAATCAAGTAGCACTTCGGATGATCCTAATGCGCTTGACTTGTCTAGCATGCAGTATTTTTTTTTGCCACCTATATATGGCCCTAAAAGTTTCGAACCCTGCGGTGTTCTTTGGAATGTGGCACTGTGGCATTCACACTGACGACATTTTTTGAGGGTCCGTCCAACTTTTGCCATTTCGCTGGTCGGCTACTATGGAATCCCATTTCATAAACTGCAATCCCAACTCAACAAATTGTTTTGTTTGGATTTGTTTACTCTAAACATGAAAAGAAAGATTTTGATTTGCAGGTTTTTTTCACTGACAAACATCCACTACCCTCCGGTAATCTGAGAGGCTGGGCTATCCGCCATGAATGTTATGAACATTCACTTTCTATTCCATTGCTACTGTTGATTGGAAATACTGAACCAACTCATTCAGCAAATATCCCATGTTTTTCCAACGTTTCAATATTTCAGCATTGGAACAAGTCCTGACTTTGACCATCAACAGTCTGTTATTATCGGCCCTGGCCGATTAACAAATCATAAAATAAACTCCGTTTAGTTGAAGTGTATCATGATTATGGCCCAATTCATCATGTCTCTGCGCATTGTATTTGCATGACAAGATTAAGGAAAATCAGGGAAACAATATGCTTATGGCCCAAACAACCACTTTTTTCTCATTGCTCAATCGAGGATGATCCGATTTCATGATGTGAGCAAATGCCCTTGTGACATTCCATGGCGTCCTGGTTACCTGGTTGGTAAGTTGGCACCTTGTGAACTAGTCCATTTCAAAGTGGCTTTCAACAGTGTACAATCTGAAGTGATTCAGGGATAGCCGGCGAATCCAGGTTCCACATGATGTTTTCTTTCTGAGAACTAAAGGAAGGGCAACCCCGCAACCAGAAAGAAAGGTTTCATGATGTTTGCCATGATTTTGCCATGTTAATGGAAAACTGAAGCGAAGAAAGCAGCGCAGAAATAATTTCAAACCCAATTAGTGGATCCTGCCCCCCAAACAAAAAACACCAGGCCCCAAAGACCCAATTCCACGGAGTCAAATATACAGGTGAGTGTGTAGGGATGTGATTTCACGATCTAGGATCTCTTCAAATACAGTAACTAGTCACACTTGGCCTCAAACCTAGTCTCTTGGGGGGGATTGAAACAGTCGGGTGCGACGCGAATTTTTCAATCTGGACCCAACATCAGGGTGCCAGACAAGGTACACCCTTAAAGTGGCCGTATTCTTCTGAATGCGTTCCTTCTGGGCAGCTTCCTCCGGAGTCTCGTTGGACAAGATGTTGAGAAGATGGTACCACCGGATGTTCACATCCTCAAAAAGTGGATGAATGCTCTGAGCTTTGCTAGCGACACCGACGCGCAGGAAATGGTGAGAAATTTACGACAAACATGACAAACATCCAAAAACTTCAAACGCGCCTCTGGATTTGGGGTTGGGCGAGATGAATTTACCATCATAAGCTTACATTGGCAAGTTGTGTCAATCTAGGTCCAAAATGGTCCATAGGTAAATATGATATATACCATATATATGATTACGAAAGGAAAATGATGTATCCTGCACTGATCGGGAGAGACGGAACCATCGTCAGGGGCAAGTGCTCACAATTGTACCACCAGGACGAAGCGATGCAATATCTACAAGGATGGCTGCTTAGCGCAGCACTATTGCCAACAGTAGTGCCACCACTACCATTGCTTCTGCTACCCACACCGCGACCACCACCACAACCGCCGCTGCTACTACTTCTATGGTTACGACTACATGTTCTTTCCACTGCTGCTACTTCTTTTCTACTACTGCTGCTGCTGCTGCTACTACTACTACTACTACTACTACTACTGCTATTCCTGCTACTACTGCTACTACTGCTACTACTTCTACTGCTACTACTGCTACTACTGCTACTACTGCTACTGCTGCTACTGCTGCTACTGCTGCTGCTGCTGCTGGTACTACTACTACTACTACTTCTACTACTACTACTACTACTACTACTACTACTACTACTACTACTACTACTACTACTACTACTACGCCAACCTACGACTACCCTACTACTACTACTACTACTTCGTACTACTACTACTATTATTACTACTACTACTACTACTACTACTACTACTACTACTACTACTACTACTGCAACCCTGCTACTGCTACTGCTACTACTACTTGTACTACTACTACTATTATTACTACTACTACTACTACTACTACTTGTACTTGTGCAACTCTGCTACTACCGCTGCTGCTCCAGCAGCAGCACACACACACACACACACACACACACACACCACACACACACCAACACAACCACAACCAACCAACCAACCAACCAAACACCCAAACACCAAAACAAACAAACAAACAAACAAACAAACAAACAAACAAACAAACAAACCAAGCAAGCAAGCAAGCAAGCAAACAAACAAACAAACAAACAAATAAACAACACACAACACACAACAATGAACAACAAAGAGTAAACAACGACAAACAACAACAAACAACAACTAACATTACTACTAATGATCCTGCTTTGCTACTGCTAGTACTGCTAGTACCCCTTCTTTTACCACGAGTAAAGCACATGAGTAGTAGTTCCACTATCCATCCCATCCACCACCCCACCAACACAAGGAGGCAGTTACCTTGAGGACAACCCTACAACCCCCCTAAACCTGAATGATCAAAACTACAAGTTTGCATTCCCTAATCCAAAAGCCACTTGAAATGGTTGCAATGAGATGCGGTTCCCCAAACATGCGAGTCTTCGCCGAGCATCTGCACCACTAACTTTCCAATGAAAGGCACCGACCGTCAAGGCTGCCACGATGGTGGGAATTGCCATGACGGATGTTGGATTTTTCGTTCGTATTGAAGTCGCTTGATGTAAATTTTGTTGGGGTCTGACGCGAAAGCGGTGGGGAAACCCACTCGAACCAAAATGTAAAACAACATAGAATCAAGCATGAGTAGATGTCATTGGGCAAAAGAAAGGGTTAGGTAGTTCAAACACGCTGCTGAAAAATATTACCATAGTGAAAATCTCCTAAGTATGGTTGAAAAAAACATGATTCAATTAAAAACGTAGAAAAACATTCACGACTTGGTGTAAAGTCTGAAACAAGGGTGTCAGGTGCAAGCGGATTTTCTGTTGGAGCAGACATGTTAATTTGTTCATGATCACAACTGCAAACGGGAATTGACAAAAACACACATCACTATGAAACATAGTCTCGCAGTCTTAGCGACAACCATAACTTTCTGTGAGATCTTTACATGATTTGGTCATATTTGGTCTATTATGTATATTTTGCATGTTATGCAAATTGAAGTAAAAAAAATCTATAGCACATGGGTTCCTGCAAATTCACCACGTTAGGAAATTTCAGTCTAATATATTCAAGCTCAACCCCTAGGAATTTCTGCCCATTTCCGGCTTTAGAAAGTCAACAGGCACCATTGTGCCCAGTAATCAGATTGGAATCTGAAGGATTTCAATCGATCATGGCTGCTTAACTGCTGAGGGGTGTGTCTATAGTATTCTATAGTACCATATGGGTACGCAGATGGCTTCTTCCCTCAGATTCTACAGCTTTAGTTGGACCAGCGAGGGTACCCAAATACAATATTCTGTATGATGGTTCCATTGTTCTACGCTTGCTGGTGTCTTGGCATTTATATTTACCCGCATGTTATCACGACCGTTGCCGGACTGCCAATCAACGGACACCCATTTTAAACCTCTGCTTGCCGTCTTGGTCTTGTAGGCCGCTACACAGCTAGGGCTAAGGCAATTTACACACACAATCGCTGCAGCTTGCGGAGAAGTAATGAACACTGGTCCTAGCAGGGGGCAAAAGGCAGTGGCACAAGAAACAGCCAATCATTGTGGAGCGTAGTGGGGAGACGTGGTGGGAAAGTGAGCTTGGTACATCTATGCACATCTCATCTTTATGGTGGTGAGTTTGATCTTGAACCTTGATCAAGAAGCAGCCAAGGACTCTAGCACAAAGTAAGACACATGATACAAAACCTGAAAAGCCAAAGTGAATAACTGAAAAACCTTCTGAAAACAAGTCATCCCTATGCACTCGTGATGTAGCGGGGCAGGAAAACAAACAACATGTCAGCACCACCATTTTTGTGAAACGACTTTTCTTTGCTGATGAGCGTGTTTTCCACTGCGTTTTCCATTTGGACATTTTGTACACCATAGTTGTTGGATACCAAAAATGGTGTTTCTTGGCTATCTATATTTCTCTGGGCTGGCCGTGATGCCACCCTTTCAAAGAAAAACATCGTACCTTTTCCATGACTCGGCCTTAGTCGACCCTTATAGTTTGCCCAGGTTTTTTGCAACCATATAACATCTATAACCTATAACCAAGCATCTATAACTATAACATCTATAACATCCTATAGTTCCGGGCGTCCGCTTTGTTTCCATAACCAAACATCTATATGTCAATCACAGCTACTTCCTCACAGGATCTGATAGTTCAACCCTGGTTTTTCCCTCAAGTCGCCAAAAACCAGTTGCTTCTGTTAAACATGTTTTCAGAAATCCAACTCTGGGATACTCTGGGACACCACCCAAAACTGCGGCCAGGATTCCGCCGATGGCTGCTGCTTCCGGAGAATGTGCAGCCAGGCAAACCGTTTTGAAAACATTCATCATCACCTGGGTTATCTGCTCGTATGATCCCTTTTCATCAAATAAGCACCAAAAGTCATGACTTTCATTCTTGGGATTGTTGCACTGTGTCAAAACGGTTAATATGATGTTATTCCTTCTAAACACAAAAATTGCAGATTCAGAGGTGTTTATGAATACGCCAAATGACGTGAACCAATTAAATTCGGAGATCCTGCAATTACAAAACCGGTGTGAACCATCATGATCTTCTGAGATGGCTCAAATGAGCCGAGGTTATTAAGCCGCCTCACTAGGACCAGGATTCATTCAAATGCATGCGTGACTTGAATTGACATGACATGTGGTAGCTTACGCATGCTTACACGAACCTGTGACAACTGAAGGTGGCATCCCAACGGAATTCGGAGAACTGCGGCCTGAGCAGTAGCAATCGCCATCTGGATCTGGAGTTGACAAAGCTGAACGTTCGGGACCTTATGGATCTGTAGTTGGATCTGCACTCACAAATCGAGGGTTGCAACGCCACAATTTATCATGTTCCTCCATGGCCCATTTCAGACATGCGACATCATGCGGCATTGGTATATATATAGAAATATTTATAATTTATAGGAAAAAAAGAGTTTTTTGCTGTCTCGGTTTGCTACAATGTAATGCACCTAAAATGCCAGGTGTCCTATGCCACAACATTTTTATATACAAGCAAATCACC
Source organism: Breviolum minutum Mf 1.05b.01 (assembly GCA_000507305.1). NCBI lineage: Eukaryota > Dinophyceae > Suessiales > Symbiodiniaceae > Breviolum > Breviolum minutum. The sequence goes on along the minus strand of DF242992.1, from coordinate 5,018 downwards.
CAAAGGGAACGCGCTTTACTTTGAAAAAATGCTCGGTGGTGCTGCCCTTGTGATTTCTGGAAGACGTCCTGCACAAGTTCAAAGATATATTCCATATAAATGTAACACCATTATGTACAATCAAAAAATGAAAGGTTCTCCACAACGACGGGTACAGGATTTCTTCCAAAATACCCCAACTGGTTTCTCCCAATGCATCAAGCTCCTTTCGCCTGGAACGACTTTTTTCTAGCCAGGACTTCGACAATCGTCCCAACATTTTGCGAGTGAATCTATATAATAACCATGGGCTGGGGTTGGATATAGGAGGCATAAAGGCCTAAATTGCCCCAATCAACTACAATTACTACTTTCATTTCAATGTGTATAATTCGATATCGCCACCTGCAACTTACGAATTCATTGTGCGGAATTACATCAAGCCACGCCATTTTTTGCCAGGCTACACGTGAGGCTTTGTGTTGGTTCACTCGGCTCAGCCATGGCTTGCTCGGATGTCTCGTCATGGCCTGATGGTACGGCTGGCGTCACCACGATTGCCTCGACCAAAACTTCCTCGTGTGTCTTGGCATCCTCTGTTGGTTCAGTTGGCTTGGCCTCGACTTCCTCAGGTGTCTCGTCATCCTCTGTTGCTTCGGTTGGCTTGGCCTCGACGACCTCGGGGGTTTTGTCCTCTGTTGGTTCGGTAGGCTCGGCCAGGTCTTTCTCGGGTGTCTTGGCATCCTCTGTTGGTTCGGTTGGCTCAGCCTCGACAACCTCGGGTGTCTTGTCCTCTGTTTGTTCGGTTGGCTTGGCCTCTACTACCTCGGATGTCTTGTCCTCTGTTGGTTCGGTTGGCTCAGCCTCGACGACCTCGGGGGTTTTGTCCTCTGTTGGTTCGGTAGGCTTGGCCTCCACTACCTCGGATGTTATGTCCTCTGTTGGTTTGGTTGGCTCGGCCAAGTCTTCCTCGGGTGTCTTGTCCTCTGTTGGTTTTGGCTTGGCCTCGACTACCTCGAGTGCCAAGTCTTCCTCGAGTGTCTTGTCCTCTGTTGGTTTGGTTTGCTCGGCCAGGTCTTTCTCGGGTGTCTTGGCATCCTCTGTTGGTTCGGTTGGCTCAGCCTCGAC